>OMNR01044118.1:0-19379 GCA_900303205.1 Mora moro
AAGGAGAAGAGGGGAGGAGGGGAGGGGGGGGGCGGGTGGGGGGGGGGGAGGAGGGGGGAGGGGGGGGGGGGGGGGGGGGGGGAGGGGGAGAGAGAGAGAGGGGGGGAGAGGGGGAGAGAGAGAGAGAGAGAGAGAGAGAGAGAGAGAGACATGGTTAGGAAAGAGAAGGGGGGAGAGAGAGAATCGAATCAATCCACTTATGCTTATTTTCTGAGGTTTTACTGGGTTTGGTCGTTATTTTAGGAGTTAAAAAAGTGAAATGCTAGCTATGTAGTACTGCTAATGTTTTTGACCGCGGTAGTTTTAGTTTGACGTTCGATATTCGCTTCAAAACAAGACTATTCTGTAAGAAACAAACTATTGAGTTTAGTAATAATACAAATAGTTGAGTATCTAACGTCAAACTGATATAACCGCAGGTTTTGACTGTAATAGGATACACAACAACAGTCGTTAGTATTTTAGTAAATAAACACTATACACTTTATGAAGTTATCAACCTGTCCTATACCTGTCTCTCTCAGTGCCAAAGTCAGACTGAGAGACAAGGTGTCAGCAGGCGACACCATTGTGCAAACAAAGGAGTAAGACAAACTTGATACTTTTTACATTTGCATAGTTAAGTGTACATCCATAGTGGGAACATTCAAGTTTGATATCGTACAGTTTTGTCCGATACCGTATCCTTTGACACCGTGTTGTCTGAGGCCATGTTGTCTCAGGCCGTGTTGTCTGAGGCTGTGTTGTCTCAGGCCGTGTTGTCTGAGGCTGTGTTGTCTGAGGCTGTGTTGTCTGAGGCTGTGTTGTCTGAGGCTGTGTTGTCTGAGGCTGTGTTGTCTGAGGCTGTGTTGTCTGAGGCCGTGTTGTCTGAGGCTGTGTTGTCTGAGGCCGTATTGTCTGAGGCTGTGTTGTCTGAGGCCATGAAGAAGGGAATTAACACTGGAAAACTGGAATATACATTATATTGCTATAATTCTAATTATATTATTTATATAATTATATAATTATATAATTATATAATTATATAATTATATAATTATATAATTATAATTACATTATATTATATTTAGACAGCTTAGCATTTATTTTCTAGTACATATGTTAATGATTCGTCAAATAGATTTTGTTTAGCATTTTTAAAAAATATCTTCTGCCTGTTTATATTAGATCGCCATTATCATAACCATGTCTGTCACTAGGATGGACTAGTTAGCAGATTGTGGCGAAGATGCAGTTATTGCTTTTTGCCACAGGGGTCAGTGTTTATCTACAGATACATATTTAACGCTCCCTGACTCCCTGTGCCTGTTCACTGTGTCTGAAAACCAGTGTGTTCACTTTCTGCTCAGAATGTCTGAATTCCACCAGCCTAGCTCTGTGGCAATAAAAAGCAACTTGAACTTGATAGGCCTGTGTCATTAATATTGTTATTAATAAGAAAGTCAAGGTTGGGGTGGACAGGAAGTCCTAGTTTTGCTGACTCAAACTTTTGAGCATTTTCATGGAGCCATGTTCAGTGTTATTCTGTGTTACTTATGCTCTCATGTATTGTGCTTTAAAGACCCCTGTCAGCTAGCTACACAGAAAGACATACAGAGAGATAGACAGAGAGATATACAGATAGATTTAATTATATGCATTATTATAACACTTAAACATGCTTGTTAATCAGCTTGTTTACCTGTGCATAGTAGGCTACAATACTTAGTAAAAAGCACCGAAATGCTCAGAGAGAGAGCGAGACAGAGGGAGAGCAAGCAAGAGAGAGACAGAGAGATCAGCCTCCAGTGCAGATGTAATGCTGCAATGAAAGTCAATCTCCTCATCATGTCAAAATATAAGAGCTTCATAAGACAACTTCATCTGCATTGTTTGATAGAGAATCAATGTTCAACCTTCAAATTAAAAGATTGCTATCTCCAAGTATCAGTGTGTGTGTGTGTGTGTGTGTGTGTGTGTGTGTGTGTGTGTGTGTGTGTGTGAGTGAGGGAGAGTGAGGGCGCCGATGTGGTGCAGATTTGCACCACTTTACTACTACTACACTGTATTGATTTGAACAACTTTGTTTTTTTTAAATAATTGCACGATTTGTATGTGGACTGAGCTACATATGAGGGGTCATTAATAAGAATGTTTACCATTCTGTTTTGTATTTTAGTAAGGATATATTATCATGTAATATTGACCATCCTTTTAGTTATATTTCTAGTGAGGCTGAGAACAATACAAAAAAACCTTGTTAAAATTGTTTAGTAGAACAGTAGGTCAAAAAATAAGAACAAACAGTAGTACAGTAAACTTAATGGGTCCGGCCAGAAGACACATGCTTCACATGCTGGTAGAAGGTAACAAGGGACCCTGCAGTGCTGGGTAACTGGGTGCCAATCAGGCTTGGATGGCAATGATGCTGCCGTGTTTACCCTGGACATCCTCACTGTCCTCAGATGCACCATTATTGTATTATCTTTTACCACCTCCTAAATTCTCCCGACTGATTTATTTTGCACTTGAAGCACAGCTGTGCTAAAAAAATTTAAAAAGTGATGTGTTTCAATGTCTGTCAATTTGTCTGTCAACTTAATTATCTCTTGCTAGCACCAGTGAAATGATGCTGAAGCCAGCCATAGAGCTCCATGGCAACATGGGAACCCAAGGCTATGATTGACGAGAAGTGGGACAAATGGCAATAAACACAGTCTTTATGACTTGAATAGTCCTTGATACTTTTTAGTTACACAGTATGTTGTTGAATTAGTCTGTATGTTAGGCCTATGGCAAACAGCTAATAAAGGCAGATAGACACCAATGCAGACATAAACACTTGTTCAGCTTGTTCAACAAAGCAATAAGCACAGCTTTCCTCTGAAATGGTTTAATTTGTCCATCTAATCCAATCTATGGGACCACCATCTACATGAATTCAATATTTGATGAATAAAGCAATGTTAAAAGATTTTATACATTATACATTTTTAAACATGACATCATATTTTCGTGTTGACATTTTTTAAATTGTTTATTTCAGTTTATATAAAGTTAGCCACACCACAAATAAAACATCTTTGCTAGTTCTGGCATCGGCCTATTATTGGAGCTTTGAACAAAGACTCGAAGCGGAACATTATTACTTACTTTGCCTGGCTCGTACCGCCAGCCACGGGCCAGCTATGCTGCAAAGCAAGTGAGCGGAGGCAGGTATAGAGCCAATGACACACACTATGAATGTGCAGTACAGAAAGCTGTAAGAATGCATACCTTACGATCCCCGGGAAAGCCGATGGAATAGACAGCGTCTGCACACCAGTCCTGCCAAACTGTGGACCACGCCACCAACACGGAAGCCAGGCCCAGGAAGAGGCAGGAGGTGTGCATCTGAGTAGCGGGCCCTCGATATACCGCTTAACGCTGCTGACCAGGAATCACAGCATCAGTGAATCAGTGAATCCAACCCTGTGACAATTTAGTGGGCAGGAGGGAAGGGAGAAAACCTAATCCGCTACACTTGTTGTTTATGAGATATTTTATTAAGAATAGTTAAAGAAGAAAATAAGTCAATGTGTCCGTAAATCACCTGTAATTAAAGGATTCGTTTTTTTGTGCTTTTTAGTAACACATCGGTTTCCAGATGTGTAGAATGCAGATGCAGCCACTCACTGTCTCATTTCATAGCCACAAATGCATTCCCTATTGAGACTAGAAGAACCTAGAAGACAATGTAGGCAAGATGGGAGGTAGAGCTGAACATTCCTGCCTGACTTGATTGTCTCTATATTGCCTTGAAAGCATAGACCGTTTATGTTGAGACAAGCTTATGTATTGACAGTGCAGTGCGTCGCTCTCTCTCTCTCTTGTTAAAAGTCAATGTAGCTCACCCAGCAGTCGATCTCTCTCTCTCCCTGCAATCACCTTAAATATATACCTTAATAATCATCCAGCCAGATCATCCAAACAAGATGGTGCTTCCTTAAATACAATTCAAATGTCAGTATTCTAAATGAGTGGATGTATTGGTCTACACAACGAACAGCAAAACATAAACATGATAGATAAAAAAATAAATAATGGGCAAATAATAACATATCTTGGCATTGAAAATGTTTGGATAAAGATTTAAAAAGTGTCATAATCAACGCGCTAATCACCTTCCACCACAACATGATATCAATCATTTGTGTTTTAGCGAGACTACCAGTTGGAAACTGTCAAAGGAAAGCAAACAGTATTCACTTCTTAATTAAAAGGCCCAGCCAAAATTACTTTGGCCCATCCAACATGTAAATCCTAACGCCGTGCCTGGGGCAGGCAATTTGTGAATGGGGCGTAGTGTCTGTTTGGTTGTTCACTAGATTACTTTTATTCTATGTGGTGTTTTGTTGTCCACACACAGATCTCACAGATCTCTGTATGCTGACGGGTGTCTGTTTTTAAGGCTGAGGACAGGATCTAAAAATGTAAAATCAAATATCACAGAGGGATGTATCCACTGCACACCTACCAAATATCTTATAATAAAGTATATTAATATACATCTCAAAGTCAGCTAATACACACAGTCTTGGAAACAGTCAGGATTGTAGGCGTGTGGTCTGAATCCCACCCCCCCTCGCTGTTTTGAGTAGTTTATTCTTCTTTACAATTTGAAACACCGTAGCTTCATTCAGCTGCACTCAGTCGCCCTAATGTGAGTATGCTCACATTAGGGCAGATCATTGAGTGTACGGTACACTCAATGACCAAGTGGGTGAAGCATTACCATACACTGTGTACGGTAATGCTTCACCCGCTTGGCATCACCCACGTAGCCAGGAGGGAAAATAGACTCCACCCATTAAAGGAATACAAGGAAATCGATAGATTACGTAAAACTGCGATGGATTTGATGGAACATATTTTGTAATGCTTAATGTATGCCTTGATAACCCCTGATAATGTAATTAGAAGTAATGTTTCACTTTAAATACAGGCCTAAGGACATTCTCGAGAATTATTTATCTACTATTTATCAGAAGCTCTCTCAGTAAAAGGCTAATTCAGTGCTTGTTACAGCTTTCGTGTAGAAAGTGTACAAAATAACATTCTCACAGGATGTAGAATGAATGCAGATTTCGTGTTTATCTGTAAAAGGCCAACTATACCAAACCATCTCCAGTAATGTGTGCCATTGCTTGTGCATGCATTGATGATTTGTGTTGGAATACAGTTCATATACATGGAACACTTTGAACAAGATTGACACTTAAAGCATTGTTACACCTCAAGAAAACAAACACCCAAACACAAAAACATAATTCAATGTTGCCTGTCTGTTTTGATACATGTATTGTAGACATGTATTGTAGACATGTAGACATGTATTGTAGACATGTATTGTAGACATGTATTGTAGACATGTATCGTAGACATGTATTTATGAATCAACACCAACTAGTGAGCCTACATTTTATGTAAGCACTGCAAGCACAGCTTGCATTTGCTAATAAAACCAAAAAAAGTCCCCAAAAACATGTCAGGGATGTGTCAGCTAGGATCTGGCTCTAATGATTTAGCAGAAAATACCTCTCTCAAGCTGTTCAAACAGTGACCAATCAACTTCCCTGGAGTCTAGTTAAATAGTACAACAAATAAACAATATGTATGGTTGTATATTGGTCAATTATTGCTTCTCTTATTCCAAATTCACATCATAATAAAATATATTCTGTATCTTTGAAATATATCGCCATAAATTTAAATGATTGCAAGATGAAAGGGACAGACAGGCTAGAGATGATACACAACTCAGACATTGAGAAATCGTTATACGCTATACTATTTGATTAGTGTGTGTAGAGGATTGCCCAGCGGTGTTCAATATGGATTGGGTTGTTATGCTTCACAATGCAGCTGACATGATAAACATATGCATTTTTTGTTTCTTTAATATAGAATACAATTCCATTAAATCCTTATTATAAAATTATATTAAGATTGAGGCTTTCAGCATAAAATCAAATTAAAAACATAGAGGAATGTGTTCTTTGTACCTGTTGTGTTTGTGTCTGCACTGCCGTTGGTCCTGGAGCCTCACCAACCTGCAAACCAACTCCACGGTGGACATACTCTTGTTATAACTCTGGATGCAGAAATTAGTAGAAAGATGATTTTGTTTAAATGTAACAACTCAAAGCCCTTGAGCCTGCCCCAGGCTTACCATTGCAAGCTCTGGGTAGTAAACAAAGACTCATAAAGATATCAAAATCAAATCAAATTGATTAGTTGTCTTCGCAGGCAATGGGAGATGTGAGAATGTGGGAGAACTGATTTAAATAATGCTCATAAATTAAAATGGAAAATGCCTGAAGAAATGTAATCAGCTTCACCTGGTGTTTTAATCACCTTCCTTCCCTCTCCCTTAATCCCAAACTGATTAAAACACAATTAAAGTATACGGGTGGTGGATAGGGTAAAACATGCACAACCAGCACTGAAAGGCAGAACAGGCATAACCTATTTTATCTATCACAATCTATATACATGTTTGTATTTTTCATTTTGTGTATGATTGTGTATTTGTGTGTATTGCGTATTTTTTTCGGTGTTTAAGTTCCTCTGAAACGCTTACAGCTAGAATGGGAACACAGCTGGCAGAAAGCTATGATGATTCACACTCAACAAAATGCACTTAGATTAAATCTCTTCAAAACACTGAATTGCCATGAAATACTACTGAACCAAAACAACAAACATTCATGGACATGTTTCGTACTCTTAAACACAACAACCTAAAATGTTTCACTGCAGTCGATCTGCCCTCCACGATGCGCTGAAGAACAGAACAGAGGCTTGCTCACGTTGTAGCTATGAGGAGCTAGCAGCAGCAGTTATCTGTAAATATGATTCAGTGGTAAAGTGGCTTTCAGGCATGACTGGCCTCGACAATGTCTTCAGGAGTGTTGAGAGTCCTGAGAGCCATGCGGAGGAGTTTCCATAAGAGCCCATCCTCAGCCTACGTGGGGAGATAGAGGGACCAGGAGAAGATTGAGGGATCAAGTGATATCCTCGCATGAACCCTCCTCAGATGTTCCTCCCATTATCAGTCACGCTTCCACGAAGTCAGGCTCAGAGATAAGGTCTAAGACGGGAAGGAAATTTAAGAGCAAAATTTCAGGAAACACACTAACTCTAATGGACCTGTTGTGTCGTGCACAGCTGGCTGGTCCCTTTCCACAATTTTGCTTTTGTTTCTTTGTTAGATTGTTTTGACTGCTGTTTTTAATTCTTTCATCTTTCTTCTTCCCTTCCTTCATCATCCCGCTCTTTCAGTCTCAACTCTTTCTCTTTATTCATCTTCTTTCTATATATTCTCCCCTTCCCTCTCTGTTAATATGGGCCTCCTCTGCTCCCTCTGTGCCAATGTCTTTCTCCAGTTCATTTAAAGCTCTGTGTATTCCTACTGAGAGAATATGCCGGTTTTTATCTACTAGATGGGAGAAGAGATTATTTACTTTTCTGCTGGTGTTCATGTTGTTAGAGGAGACAAGACAAGTGAGAAGTGAGAGAAAAAAGAGAAATACAGGAAAAATACTTTTCACTTAAATGACAATTGGACAATAGATAGAAAGCAAACTTATTTAAAAAATATCCACATGCAACTCTTTTGCAAAGGAGGGGATGAATGGTGTAGAGATTAGGAGAGATAAAAGATAGATATGTCAGAGATAGTAAAATGACTTAATATGGTGTCATGTGCTATGAAATGCATTTTTATTATTGGTGAGTTCTTATTTAGTTTGTTATTGTGTGCATTTTAATATCAATTTAATATCTATTCTATCTGATTTGAAATGATGTGCAGTCCAATATAAAGTCAGTGATTAGAAGGACTGATGGGCTCTCTACCGCTGCACAAAAGGGAAGGGACTACAGTATTTGCCTCTGTATGAACTTCTACGGGGCGTTTCATTTTCTTTCACTTCAAATGTATTTCGACCAATCATGTTGCTGGGGGCGGGGATCTGTAGACGTTACATGGAATGGGTCTCTACTGGAAACAACTTGACCGGTGGAACCACAACAAACGTGATAATGGCTGACCATTCATCTCGGATCCAGAAGAGGACTGAAAACTAAAATGATAGCATTGTCTTCCCATTGTCGGTATCCCTCCTTGGCCAACAGCGAAACTTGGCCAGCACTAAACTTTTCCCGTACGTGGGAAGACGTCCTTAGACAAAGCGTCTGTAAAGGTTTAAAATCAAACCTGTGTAGTAGACTGGCCACTGTAGGAATACATTTGTTAAAATCATGTTCTGAAACCTCCGACAGAACGTTCTTGTTAAACTTATTATAATTACTTACTGCATCTACTCAACCTCAGGGAATTCTCTAAAACGTGTTTAATCTCAAGAGTAGGCCTTGAATTCTGGATGTACAACTGCTACTGTACTGGGATTAAACAAAAGTTTGCTTCATGTGTAAATATCTGAACGCTACTTTAATGCACAAACAGGGTAAAATAACAACAACAACCATTTTTCAAAATGGCCACCAAATATTATATATTAATATATAATATTCCTGAATGTTGCAGAATACAGATTTTCTGACTTTTGATTAATACCAAGGTGTGTTCAAACTGATTAAATCAGATGTCAGAAGACCACAGGCATGTTTTTCCCTCTTTACTTAAAAAAATAAATAAAAAAAAGCTTTTAACCTGAGAAAAACATGAAAACCAAATAATAGGAGAATGGTCACTTCAGGGTCAAATTTACCCCCCATATATTTATATATATTTAAAATTGAAAAGTTATATTTTTAAATATCTGTATATATAGTTGTGTAACATAGAAAATGGTGTTCGGCTTATGGCCTGATACAAGAACTGAGGAGGCGGGTTGCTGGGGGCAAGGTTTGACCAAAAGTAACGCAATTAAAAAAAGACAATAACTAGTAACAAAAACATGCCATACTCCAGCACATTGTTTACACTTTTTCACACTCCCCATCACATAGACACAGAGCTGTGCAAGCAAGCTTTGCACTTGCAGTGCTTAACGCGACCCTTGATGCACTTACATGCTTACAAACTCATAGCAAACTTTTGATGCCTCTGCTAGGGTGGTCCAGTGAGGTTCATAAGACCCTCATCTGTCTTGGTCCAATCCCAGCTAGTTGGTAAAAGTAATGCAGGTGATGGCAGTAGTGCTCGTCCCCACACATAGCCTGCCTTGTAAGTTGCCCTCCTTATATGTTGTTCCAGACAGGCACTCATTGGTGGAATCTGCCTTTTGTTTTTTCTTGTTAAAAGTTTGTTTCGGGCAATGTTGACATCGGTGCATCTACTGGTTCTGTAATAGAAATCACAAACCTGTCAATGCTGTATATTGCATTTTGAGGTATCTCTTTTGGTGCCATCTTTAATGTCAACAAGGCCTCTGTGAGCTGTGGCAGAATCTTCCAGGTTGCCCATGCTGTTTTTTTGCCGTGACCAACAAAGCTGGACACAGCTGTGTCACACCCAGTTAGACCATTGGGAGTGCACATGCCTTTTCAGATCCAAGGCCCTTTGGAATCTCATGTGCTGCAAGGTATCTGAAATGTGGGGCTGTTCTGAATGCAAGCCAAAGTCCAGTACCTTATTTTAGACTTTGAACCAAAGAGTGCAGCATGTGAAACATGGAGTAACATCCTACTATCAGCCTCCTCATGGCTGCATGGAGACAGAGAGGACAAATCCTGAGTTGTGGCTTGCATGTAACTGCATTTCCATCTGTGATGACATGTTGCTTTTCCTCCCAGTCAAATGAGTTGAGCAGGGCCTCAGACAGGGACCTAAACAGTTCTGTCTTGTTTTCATCGACACGCAAACATTTCTGCCAGTTTGGCTGCTACAAACTGCTACAAACTCATAGCAGACTTCAGCCACCACATGTCTGCGGACCCCTTTACAACATTTTGCTCTCATTGTGCCTTTTAGAGAACCCACACAAGGTCAAGGCGAGTGACCTTTTCATACTGTGATGTTACAATGGTATGAAGATCTGTGTGTCGGGTGTAGTCATCAAAGGATTTTTTCATTAGTTTAGACTGCAGGTAGCTGCTCCACCGGGTTGATGACTTTCAAACTAACATGTTAGTTTTTAAGAGAAAAAACTTATAATGATGAGAATGGATGAATCAGCTGACGTTATCCACACAAGACCTTTTTTTTTGCTACGTTAGCTAGTTAGGAATTTGTTAGCAAGCAAGCTAAAGTGTTATGCTGTGTTTGTCTGTGTCTGTATGTAAATTAACCTATAGACCGATCCGCTTTGGGTTGAAGATTGACCCTGAAGTGACCAGCTTGTGTGTCTCGATGACCCTGTGAGCTATTCCGACAGGAGACTGGTCTTAGTTAACTTTAGTTGGCTTGGTTAGAAAACTAAATTTCAAGTTCTCATGTGACCTGTGACTAGAGGTCTTCATCCAGCAATATCTCTGTCAGTTAATGAAAAAAGAATAGGATTGGTTGTCATTGTAGAACAAAGGCAAGGGGGTGAAATTTGACCCTGAAATTACCATTCTCCTTTTATTTGGTTTTTCTCAGGTTAAAAGCTTAAAAAAACAACAAAAAAAACATGTCTGTGGTCTTCTGACATCTGATTTAATCAGTTATCAGTGAACACACCCTGGCAATCATCAAGAGTCAGAAAATCTGTTTTCTGCAACATTCAGGAATTTGCTGCTTTTATCGCAAAATGCACAATTGTTATGAATATTTCCACCTAGCTACCCCACTAATAGAACTGTGCTATTCTTCATGTATTTTTTTTTCTTCAATATATCACTTCAAAACTGATTTCATTAATGTGGCAGAACAAAAGACATCAAACCGTAACACTTATTTTCTTATGATTCATTTCATTATAGTTTCCGAATGGAGGAAATTGAACAGGCCGAATGTGGCCCACGGACGCCAATTGAGTAGGCCTGCTCTAGAGCATCTAAAAAATGTGTTAATTTGCACAGGCCAGTGACACATCAGTAGACACTAGGCTTGAGGTACTTGGCTGACTTTAGATATTTTATAAACAGCTGTTAATCCCTGTGGACAAAGCGTGTGTGTGTGTGTGTGTGTGTGTGTGTGTGTGTGTGTGGCACTGGCGCAGCAGAGATGCAGTGAACTCTGTGTGGGAGGAGCTCTGTGTGTGGCTGGCCAATCATGGAACGATGTGGACAGCAACAGACACAGCTAGGACCCAATGAGGATTTTCCTTCATCACGATAGTGACACATTGTACTCGTATGATACTTGTTGCTCATAAAATGTACATTATCCGTACATTATTCGGTGTCTACCCTAGTAGACACCAAATATGCTTTGACAAAACTCAAATTTTTGGACAAAAACTATACATCAACATCAAGTCACTCTTGCTGTATTGTCATACAAATTACAATTGTGTTTTTAGCTTAAATAGTAGGCTAACAATCAAACATCATGGATTAAAATCCGTCAAGCATGGTGTGATGACACAACAAAGCAACTATTTAAGTTAACTAAATGACAAACAATGACAAAGGAGGAGAAGGACAAAGGCATAACAGAAACTAAGCAAGAAACGAGCCATAAAATATTTCATCTCAAGGCGCCCCCTGGTTGATTGGTCTAAAGGTCAAGTTCTTCTCTCTCTCTCTTTCCTACAAATGTAGATTAATTTATTAGCAACGCCTTCTTTCCAATGTGTTTCAATGGAGCATTTGATGATGCTTTGTGAGTCACTTCCTGTAGGGCTAGAGCCACAAAATTGATAATCTTACATGTCTCTCAGGTCTTTCATATAAAAAAGACCTCAGGTCTCTACCTTACTTCCAAGTCATTCTAGGCCCCATACATTAAAAAAATCTTTTTTTATCTTCTGATTACCTCCAATTAAGGATTGACATCACTTCCGATTGGGCTACAGCCACAAAATTCATAATCTTTAGGCCCTCTTACAGGGAAAGAAAATACAGGGAAATGCAAGTACAATCCACATTACAACATAATGTGGATTGTACTTGCATTTCCCTGTATTTTTTTTAAGGGAATGACGCAGAGCCACATGTCTTTGCGAGTAACAATATACTCGCGTAAATTCCAAAAGTAATTAATTCCATGCTCCGTTCGATGTGTTTGATTTCGGAAGGGTTTCTATGTGTCAATCAGATGCACGTCAACCCACTGGCAGTAAATAGGCTTTAAAGAATATATTTTTTAATGAATATGCCACTACCAAAATTTTGGCTAGTGGATGTTTAATCATTTCTAAAATCCAACTGAATTTGAAGTAGGCTATTTGATTATTTTCTAAACGGGTAATTTTACAAATTAATACTACCTTGCACTGTAGGCCGACACATGCTTTCTGTTTGACCGGCTTGTGATCTACGTTCAATTGCGGTGTGAAACAGTGACAGGTGGTAATTCCACTAACCCACTTTTCTTGGGATGATCAGTGTGGTGTGGGAGAAAACCTTATATTGGGATAGTTGTTGTATATCTTTCCGCACACTGTTCTTCACACTGAAACTTTAACATGCTAAAACTTAGAATGATGTTGAGTCAATAAGAGTCAAACACAAAGAGAGTTCAATCAATGTGAATAGGTTTACTGAAGAATCAACAGATTACAATAAACCGAGCTGGTCCATGGAGCAATTCCCGCAAGATAGTGACTACAGTTTCTTATATAGTGGTGGGTCCCGCATGTGGTGGTGTTCAAACAATAAACCCTCCTCGGATTACGTAATGCTTAACATAGTTACACCCTATTTTCAACATACATTTTTTAATACACCATTATATCTTGCTATCCCAACGCTTCTTCTCCTGTTATCTTTGTTTTCTTTGCCACTCGGCCAAGGAAGTGATGGGTATGTAGCCAATTACTAAGGGGGCCTGTTTTAATTCACTCTTTCATTTCTTGAAAAAGTTGGAAACATTGGCATCAGCTTGGATCAACTTGACATCTCGCACGGTTCCCTATCGGCAACACCATTATAGTTATAGCATGAACATTTTAACACAAAGAATAACCTTTAAATGATTACATAGTTTATAGTTTCTACTTCACACATTGGGCAGTGGAAATAAATCCCATTTTGTAGTATATTTGACAGGGTTTCTATGAGCCAATCAGATGCATGTCAACACACTGTATGAATAGCCTAATCATAAACAGTGATCATGGAAGCACTGTTTTACCGCAAGCTCGCACTCCCAACACTGCAAGGTCACGCTCCCACTGAAGGATTGAACTGTGCCTGTAGACATAAAATAGTAGCCTAGTGACTATTTAATAGTTTATACAATCAGACTAAACGAACAAATTAATAATAGTCTGCCCTGTACCGGATTCTAAAAGGCTCGTTATCTACATTCATCACAGTGTGAAACAGTGGTGGTAATTTCACCAGCCCACTCTTCTAGAAACTTGGAATTGGAACAAAATAATAACGTTATTAATTGTTTTCAGATCAATTAACGGTTCTGTTCCGGAACAGTTAATACGATTTTGTTTTAATTTTCGTTTTCGTTCATTGAACCGGTTTGGAGCCCTGATTAGCAGTAGTATTTAGTAGTTTACCTTATCATTATTATAATTATCATACTATTATGCATATTATTATCATCATTGTTATTATTAGCCTATTATTATTATTGTTAGTATTATTATTATTATGATTACAGCTCGGCCTACCAGCCAAACGTTCATTCAACATAGGCTACAAGAATAGGTTCAATAAAAAAAGCTACAAGCAAGCTACTATGAAAAAAATACAATACAAGTGCCGTTTCTACTTAAAGATGAAGTCCACCGTTACTTCATTGAGAAACGGGCAATGACACGGTCATACCAAATGAAGACGTTTCAATTCAAAGACTGTAGTGTCTCTCCCCACCACTGTTGCCTAACCGCCAGCAGAGGGCGCCAGAGAACAGGGTGGAGCCGGCGGCAGCTGGGCCGAGTGATCAATCAAGTGTACCTACACGGCCAGCTCACCAAAACCTGGGGAGGACTCAGCTGAGGCCCATCAGCGACTGCTGATAAAAGGAGAGCAGGAACGGGCAGAGAGAGAGAAGCCAAGGAGCTGAGAGGACCAGACCACGTGAGCTGAGGAAAACAAAGACAGTGAACCCTGCCTAATCTCTTCCTTTCTCTCTCCCGGGTCTCTCCAGGAGGACCTCTCCCCCACCAAAGAAGGGAAGTGAATACCCCAGTCTGGGAAGAACCTAAGTTTCATTTGCTCCCCTGCCCCTCTCCCTTGGCGTTAATAAATACAAGAGACTTTTTTATTTATCAAACGCTGTCCCCCTTGTCTGGTTTCTGTCTGGTGGAGAATGCGGGCTAATCTAATCTTTTTGCTGTGACCCAGGGGAAAGCAAAATACAAAAAGATGGAGGAGGCACTCGCAGCATTACTGAAGAGCCAAGCTGAGCTACAGGGAGCCCTAGTCCCAATCACACAGCACCCAGCACAGGCGACAGAGAGACCCAGAGGACCCCAAGATGTGCGGACCAAGTTAACACCCAAAGATGACGTCGGGGCCTTCCTGGAGGTGTTTGAGAGGACAGCCACGAGGGAAGGCTGGCGGGCAGCCGACTGGGGAGCAATCCTGGCTCCCTTCCTCACTGTAGAAGCCCAGGCCCAGGCGCTGCGAGATGTCCAGGTCATTGAAGGAAACCTACAGCCAGGGGTGAGTAAAGTCTCATATCCCCATTTTTCCATCAAAAATGGCCTGTTGTACCGAGTCATTAAAGACAATGATGTGCGCGTTAACCAGTTGCTTTTGTCTCGAACCTATGTGCCCAAGGTCCTGTATCTGGCTGAAATCCACCTGTTAGGAGACCATCTGGGGATGGACAAGACCCGGGCGTAAGGGGAGCAGTGCAGGAATACTGTCACTGCTGTGCAGAATGTCAGCTCACGCCCCTAAGCAGAACGTCAGGAGCCCACTGGTTCCACTCCCCATCATTGACAATCCCTTCCAGCGGGTGGCCATGGATATCTTCGGGCCCCTGCTGAAGACGGCCCATGGGCATCACTTTATCCTGGTCATGGTTGACTGTGCCAGAGTGCACAGGGAAAAGGTCTTGGTGCTCATACCTGCAAGCGACTGCAAGTTCTTGCCGAGATGGAACGGCCCATACGAGGTTGTGGAGAAAACCGGTCCTGTGAACTACCGGGTAAGGCAGCCAGGCCAGCGGAAAAGCCATCAAATACACCATGTAAATCTCTTGAAACAGTGGAGGGAGCCAGGAGTGGCCCCTCAGGTTGCCTTGGTCACTAACATGTCTCCACAGCAACTGGCACCAGTCCCCTTGGGAGAACAACTTGGTCCCCAGCAGCAGCAGGACCTCCGGTAGATGGTGGCTCAGTTCCGGGATTTGTTTTCAGACAAGCCAGGGAGGACTGATGTTATAGCCCATGACATTATCACAGAAGTCGGTGAAGTGGTGCGGCAGTGTCCCTACCGAATCCCAGAAGCCCGCCGTTCGGCTGTACGTGAGGAGGTGCAGAAGATGCTATGGATGGGAGTGATCGAGGAATCCCATAGTGCCAGCACGCTTCATCAGCACCCTGGATCTGACTAAAGGATACTGGCAGATACCGCTGACGAAGCAGGCCCGTGAAAAGACGGCTTTTTGCCAGACAGTCTGTATCAATACCAGGTCCTCCCATTTGGGGAGCCCCTGCCACGTTTCAGAGGATGATGAACCGGATCCTCAGGCCCCACCGGGGTTTTGCGGCCGCCTACATTGACGACATTGTCAACCACAGCCAAGACTGGGCTTCTCACCTGGCCCACATCCGCGCCATACTGGAAGCACTGAGGAAAGCTAGACTGGTGGTGAATGCCAAAAAGTGTCGTCTGGGCCTGGAGGAAGCTGAACCTATCCTAGTCGCCCAGGACTTCAACAGGCCGTTCATCCTGCAGACGGACACATCAGAAACAGGCTTGGTGGCAGTCCTGTCACAGGAGATCAATGGAGAGGAACATCCGGTCACCTACATCAGCCGTAAGTTACTAAAACATGAGAAGATTTATGCAATAGTGGAAAAGGAGTGCTTGGCAATCAAATGGGCTGTAACCAAGTTAAAATACTATCTGTTGGGCCGAAGGTTCACCCTGGTCAACGACCATGCACCACTCAAGTGGATGGCATTGAACAGAGGGAACAACGCTCGAGTTACTCGCTGGTTCCTTGAGTTGCAGGACTATGCTTTCCGGGTGGAGCATCAAGCAGGGAGGCTCCACAGCAATGTGGATGCCGTATCCTGGAGATCCCTGCATGGGCATGGAGCTGGTGGGGGGGATATTTGGTGTCTCTCCCCACCACTGTTGCCTAACCGCCAGCAGAGGGCGCCAGAGAACAGGGCGGAGCCGGCGCCAGCTGGGCTGAGTGATCAATCAAGTGTACCTACACGGCCAGCTCACCAAAACCTGGGGAGGACTCAGCTGAGGCCCATCAGCTGTCAGCGACTGCTGATAAAAGGAGAGCAGGAACGGGCAGAGAGAGAGAAGCCAAGGAGCTGAGAGGACCAGACCATGTGAGCTGAGGAAAACAAAGACGGTGAACCCTGCCTAATCTCTTCCTTTCTCTCTCCCAGTCTCTCCAGGAGGACCTCTCCCCCACTGAAGAAGGGAAGTGAATACCCCGCTCCAGGAAGAACCTAAGTTTCGTTCCCGCCCCGCCCCTCTCCCTTGGTGTTGATAAATACAAGAAACTTTTTTTTTTCTCAAACGCTGTCCCCCTTGTCTGGTCCTCCATTGCCACAAGACACACAAGACAGGTGTGTGCATGTGTGATGTATGGCGACGTACGTCTCTACGATCTCAGCAAAGCATTAGCTCCAGCTGGCTGGCTGACTCGACAACAGCTTCTGTTGCTAGGTTGTTACTAAGGTCTGTCCTACTTGCTTGAGTAGTAAAGTAGTAGTAAAACGTTTGCCTTGCATAGTGTGTACAGACGTGTCTGTTTGCTTTCTGTGTATTAGTCAGACCTCATGTATTTCCAGGGAAACGGAGATACAAAGTGTTTTATTTTGTGAGTGACGTCACTTCCTTTTTTTCCCCGCCAAAAGCGGCCCGGTTCAAATATAATAGAATCAGCCCACAGGCTGTTCTACGCAGCATATCTTGTCCATTTAAAGCGATGCATGTAAAAATCGTACACATAGTCCCATTAGATGGAGTTGTATCTTCAATTCAGTTGCACATTCAATTGTTCTTGTACATTGATTGTAAGGTGGGTGAATATTGAGAGTTAAAGTTAAAGTGACTCCCCTCCCTCCCAATGGGGGAGGAGTTGATGGCCACAGGAAGTAGGGGAAGTAGGAACACCTCACTGCCAAGAGGCTGTTGCTGCATAGCTGGATACAAAGTAAGTATGGATATATGATATAATGTTAAAAAATATTATAAATGACAATATAATACATTCCTTTGGAGATTAAAGAGAACACAATTGTTTTAACCATGTAACAAACTCAACTCACCTTTCTGTCCCTCTTTCTGCTTCTTCATTTGTATGCTTTGAAATGTTTGAATGTGACTTTTTATTTAATGTTTTGGAAAGTGTCTGAGTATTTATAAAAGCCTGATGTACATAAAATGTATTATGATTAAGAAGACATAATAGTGTATTCTGACCCTGAAACCAATACATGCTTTGTATGCCTACATGTTGTATGCATTGTATGCAAGATGCATTACCAAATTAATGGATTCTACAAGCAATCTCAGGTTTTCAGTTTTCGGTATAGCCAGTGGATATCCGGGCCAAGACTTCCTCTTCCATGCACCAGTCATTGTTTACAGTCCAATTAGCAACTTGAGATGCATGAACAGAGCTGGAGTTGAGATATGTTCACGACCGGATGGCTAAGTAGTAGTCAGTTTACATTGTTTGGGTCCAGACCATTGAATCCGCCCACTCCACAAGTAGACTGATTCCGGTTCAATGTGATTCAATGTGACCTGCAACAGCAATTTTCTCGGTTGAAAAAGCAATCGTCCGATGAGTGCTGTGGCTGGACTAACGATTAGCCAATCAGCGCCATGGGTGGGACTAACACCGTTGTCAAGCATTGACAAGCGTCAAGCTGTGCACTGGAGCCAAGGAGGAGTAATAACAACAACGGCGACCGCTATAGACAAGTTAGACGCTACTATCGAGGCTGTTCTAAATCAATTAAAAGTAGAAATTACTTTGAAGGCATTTATTCATCGTAGTTTGTTTTTACTTTGCTCTGCTCCACTCTTAAAACCCCGGCAAAACCAGTATGTTGGCATGGCTCAGTGTCAAAATGACATTAGATTCAGGCGGATACGTTGGTCTCTAGTGATTGGTTGGGGAAAATCGAATCCCCTCCCCCATGGAAATGGGTTAGAATGGAGACAACATCAGACTGAAGATGGAAATGCAGTGTAACGAGTTGACAATTCTGTCTGATATCAGGCTACAGTTTACACTCACTTACACAATTTAATAAAAAGCTAAATTGTCGTCAGACAATTGCCGATGGGTTCGGAGATTGCATTTCGGCCAATGCGTTCTGCCTCTTTTGCTCTCCACACGGACTGTTTACCTGGATGCAACCAAAGCCCGCTCAAACATGATTGGTCAATACTACTTGGGCTACAAATGGACTACAAGCAGAAACCGGAATGCTTCTAATCCCAAAATCTTGTCCCTTGACTGCAGATTCTGCATTCATATGCAGATATCTGTTTATAGAGATGATTCTACAAGTAAATAACTGCATACATAGAGAGACCACCCCAGGGCCTTTGATAAGGTACACATGAGGATACCACTGCATGTGTCCTCACACAGGGTGCCATTATGCACAAGCCCAACATGTATGAAGTCAGCGGAAAACACATGCCAGCCGACATGCTTGTGAGTAGACGCTATGAACACACACACACACACACACACGTTCTCCCAGTGACAGAAAGAGACACTCTGGAGGAACGCATGAAGCTGTAGTGTCATGCCTGATACATCACTTAAAGCAGTGGCAGCCTCCTGCGTGTGTGTGTGTGCGTTAGTCAGCACATTAGGAGATGTGTGTGAGCATACAGCAGCATGCAAACAGGAAACAGAAAGTTGGGAAACGTCATGTGACAGACACATTTACTTTAGAAATGGAGGCTCACACAGCAGCCTCCATTTCTAAAGTGAATATATGTGCATGGAGCTCAAGCCGAGCTGCATGAACGTACTCACACACACGATAACATGTAGCCCCACTCACATCACTCATATATTTATATCTATATTGTTTGTTGAGTGCTGGCAGTAGTGCCTGTCAGCTTCGATGGGATCTCCGTACTAATGCTATTCAATAATACAACGATCACCTGGA
>OMNR01044120.1:2315-15051 GCA_900303205.1 Mora moro
GCAAAAGTAAGCGTTGACAAACAGGCTGCATACAGGCGCTGTAATGTACTCTTGCAGTGCGTAGTTGGAGAGTGGCGTGTTGGACCGCACCATTCATTGTGTATGTATAGGTGGGTTGTATTGTTATTATTGGTCGTTGTTGTTGCAGATGGATCCTGGACAAGATTTACTTCTGGCAGCGCTAAGCGAGAGCGGCATTTGCCCAAACGACTTTTTCGATGTTGACACTCAGGATGTTTCACAGTCTTCTTCAGCCCACCAGGTAAGACGATGAAGATGATGATGACGATGACGTGGATGTATGAATCTAAACAAATGTATTTCCTGTGTAATTCCTTTACATTCAACTGGCCATTGTCTTGTATGCATTACGTGGGTACATGAATGGATTCGTATACATATATGACGTATACGTATATGTATGACGTGTTAACTGCATAATCTTTTCTTTTTACAGTCCATCTCTATCAGCGCCCTCGACGATGGCTGTGGGGTCGGGGGCGCCGGCATGGAGACTTCAGCTCCACTTACCACACTTATGATCAGGGTAAAAAAACAAAACAACCCTATCTTTTTAATCAACACTTTTGTCGCCACGCATGTGAGAATTCCGTTGTTTTTCTGCTCTTCCTCGCAGCAAAAACCTCAGCCCTCCACCACCACCTTTGTCTTAAATCAACTGAATCAGTTGCCGTCGCTCGGGACCGTCGTGACCAAGCAGTCCACCGCGAACCCCATCAAACACACCATCACGGTCACCAAGGTGGTGCACGTGGCCTCCGCCCTGCGGGGGTCCTCCGGCCCCTCGTCCTCTTTGGTGTCCACAGCCGTGCCTTTGAACAGGGATCAGGTGAGGGGATTTTTAGATGTAGGGCATTAAAGGGCAGGTTGGGTGATCCAACGCCGAACCTTTCGGCTGGGAGCGAAACTTCCTGGCCTCAAGACTCACAGCATCATCCACACGTCGTCATAGGCGGCTTGATGTGGTTTTTTTGCAGCACGTCTGTCTCCAAGGAAAATTAAAGCAAGATATACCGCAGAACAAAATGGTTGGATGAGTGTGATTTGATCCTTTAGGATTTGGTCGTTATATGACGGTCATATTATTGGTTGAAAGTTGAGCAGGCCCAGTTGTCATCCAATATAACCAACAATATTCAGCTGTGGAAGAAATGCCGTATAAGCAGATTTTGTTGTTGAATAAGTCCACATGTGCTAAAAAAGGGTGGAAAAATTCCATTTCACGGTGACATCAAGAAACTCATTCTGCATACAGTGACCTCTGGTTTTTTTACGCTCGTTCCTCGTGCTGTTTCAGATTCAGCTGAAGGACCTCCTCAGGACGGGGGCTCCCAAGAAGACCGTCACGCTGAAGGGCAACAGCCTGATGGAACTCATGAAGTTGAAGCCACCATCGGACATCGCACAACCAGTTGCCACAGCAACCGCCACCGGACACCGTAAGAGAAGAAACGCGCACGTCGTTTAGGTCGGAATGCAAAGCATTGTCTTGCTGTGTTTTGTCTCCGTCTTTACAACAGGCTCTGATCTGGTACACTACACTCGCTGTATTTTTCTTTTGTGATGGTTAATGGTAATATTATTTGAGTTGTGTTTTGTTGTCAGTTATTTGTAATGTATTTCCTCTCTCGTCTTCCAGTGGAGAACAACGGAATCAAGAAGGATTTCTCCAGTAAAGACACTACCCGCTTTTGGGTAAACGATGATGTTAAAGTACAACATTTTTCACATCCTCTTGTGAGTGTTTACGATAAAAACAAATACAATGTTGGGTGCTGCCCGGCATTTCATAGATTGCGAAACAATTTCTTGGAAAAGAAAATGGTGATTCGTGACCAAACGATTTTGATATTGATCTCTTTCTCTGTTTTTGAATCTGTGTATAGAAACCCCCAAGCATAAAGTTGGAAGAGGAGCCCGAGGAAGAGGAGGAAGAGGAATTGGGCCACGCGGAGACGTACGCGGAGTACATGCCCATGAAATGTAAGAAACTCCCAACTGCATAATTGTATTACTACGATCCACGTAAGGGATAATGTATAGTGATTCAGAGTCATTATTGTGAAAGTAACCCCTACAGGGTGATACGTCGGGGTCTTCACTCTGCCAGGGTTTACATCGCCATAATGGTCAGCTCGCTGTACTTACTTGGAGCCGGTCGATCTTGACAAAAACATTAGTCCTGATTTATTTGGGTCGAGGCGGAGATCATGATTATAAAGACTATTCATTGTTGTTATGGGAAAATAATGATTGTTTTAATGTAATTTTTGGCACAGAATGCTTCAATATCTCTGAAACGAGTTTGCTAACATTGGCTCAACTGCTTTATTGGAGTTGGCTAACGTTAGCTCAACCACAAGCTCTGTGTGTTGAAGGTGGAGCTTTGGTGTGAGTGGAAACGAATGGCTCCCGCTCAAAACACATTTCTAAACGGAGGTCTACTATATTTGTTTTGTGGTGATTTTTTTTCTGGTATTCTTGATCGTGGGAAGCCCAGATCCTAATCGCGATCAAAATTTGATTTTTAATCGACCAGCTGTACAGCCGGTTCATGTGCGCCAGTATTCTCCTCGTAGTAATGACTATATTTCCATAATCTCTGATAACGTGGATTTAATTCTTCATTTTCCCTCCCGTCTCTCCTCACAGTAAGGATAGGCCTGCGACACCCTGACCCAGTTGTGGAGACGAGCTCCCTCTCCAGCGTAAACCCTCCCGACGTCTGGTACAGAATGTCTATCCCCGAGGAAACCATTGACCACGGCTGGCTGTCTGCACTGCAACTGGAGGCCATCACATACGCAGCTCAGGTATTAACCGCCACTCACCCAACTCTCACGGCGATGAACACGACGGTGGATAGTAGTCACTCGGTAGGCCTGGCAACGATCACCCACCCAGTTGAACAAATTACGAGCAGGATAGGGTCGTGGCTAAGCGTGTTTGACTCCCACCCGAAAGGTACTGGGTTCAGTCCCCCGTAGCTATCCTAGCGCGAGATGCCCTAACCCCGACGTGCTCCTTAATGCTATCCATCGACGGTCCCTAAAGTTGCTTTCAGTTAAGTAAACTAGCTAGTGGTGGTCATACAGCGAGACGGTTTCCTCCAGTGAATATTTGATGTCTTTATTTTAATATTTAGATGGTGGTGTTGGGTCATTTGTTGCTCGAATGGTTTTTCTTTTTCCCCGTGTGTGCAGCAACACGAGACGTTCCTCCCTAACGGAGACAGAGCAGCCTATCTGATAGGTGACGGCGCGGGCGTCGGGAAGGGGCGAACCATCGCAGGCGTCATCTATGAGAACTACCTGTTGGGCAGGAAGAGATCCCTCTGGTAAGCCCGGCCGTCTCTCGCCCGTCTTGGTACCGCGACGTGTAAAGAACGTGTATATATTCTTTCATGAATGTATTCTTGAATTATTTTGAATTCCTTTTGATTCGTTTCACACGTTCTCCCGCTGTCTCTTTTTTTTCCAAAAATTTTTTTAGGTTCAGCGTTTCGAATGATTTGAAGTACGACGCGGAGAGAGATCTCCGAGATATAGGGGCAAAGAACATTCAGGTCCACTCTCTAAATAAGGTGAGCACGGCTGACGAGGCGTCACCTCTCCCTTTCTCTTCAACTTGCAGCCTGTTCTTGCTTGGTAGCTCAGTACTGCAACTTGCCATTTGTGTGCTACTTGGTGATCTAGCTAGCCTACCAAACCAGGGGGTTGGCCTCTAGCAACCAAAGATTTGGAATCCACTAACTATGTTAATAAACGTGATCATAACCAGGCCATTTTTATCCTTCAGTTCAAATATGGCAAGATCTCCTCGAAGCACAACGGGAGTGTGAAGAAGGGTGTGATCTTCGCGACCTACTCGTCTCTGATCGGAGAGAGCCAGTCGGGAGGGAAGTACAAAACCAGGTTCCAGCAGCTCCTCCACTGGTGCGGGGAGGACTTCGACGGGGTCGTATCCTTGTTCGGCCGAGTTTTGAATTATTATCTGCAGAAAAGTAGATAAGTGTTTTGTCAAGTGTTCTTTAATTGTTCTCGGCTGCATTTGAGTTTCCTGAATTTCTTTAACCGACGTTCTAAGATTGTCTACGACGAGTGTCACAAAGCCAAAAATGTTTGTCCGGTTGGGTCGTCCAAACCGACGAAGACAGGCCTCGCCGTCCAGGAGTTGCAGAACAAACTCCCCAAAGCTCGGGTCGTGTACGCCAGTGCCACAGGTGAGTCTCCATGGAAACCAGGTTGTGTTCGAACCCCAGTGTCTGCAGCCTACCTGTAGGCATCCTTGAGCAAGACGCTCAACGCCTACCTGCTCCTTAATGACATGTATTAGTATCTGTGAGTCAATGTAAGTCGCTTTTGATTAAAAAAAATAATTGTTATTTTAAATTGATGCCATGATGCTTGTGTCCAGGGGCCTCTGAACCCAGAAACATGGCCTACATGAACCGCCTGGGCATCTGGGGAGAGGGCACTCCTTTCAGAGAGTTCAGCAACTTCATCCAAGCTGTGGAGCGCAGGTATCACTCTCACACCTGTTTACATTAATCAGAATGTGTTAAAAGTATATGTTGACTCTGTTGGCTATTCTTATCCCACGACAAACATCATTTTTAAAACTGTTCTGACTTTTTTTTCTTTCTTTTTTTTCAGAGGTGTTGGCGCTATGGAAATAGTTGCCATGGATATGAAACTGAGGGGGATGTACATTGCCAGGCAACTGAGTTTTACGGGTGTGACTTTCAAAATCGAGGAGGTCCCGCTAACGCAACAGTACATCAAGATGTACAACAAGTCTGTGCGCCTGGTAAGATTCCCATTTGTCTGTTCAATTTCATTTTCTTTTTTTGTGCAAATAATGCAAAGTTTAAAAGGCATTGAATGAAATTGTGAAAGAGGAAAAAACAGTTAAATCGATTCAAAGCAACAAAAAAAATAAATACAGAACATTTTTAACAAAAAAGATGTATAAAATCATCTTGAATATCCCAGCTTTGAGACGCTGTTGGTAAAGTCTGTTGGTCAGGAAAGCGGCGACATCACCTGAGTTGTTTTGTGTGCGTCTTCTCCAGTGGGTGAGTGCACGCGAGAAGTTCCAGCAGGCTGCCAACCTCATGGAGGCCGAGCAGCGCATGAAGAAGTCCATGTGGGGTCAGTTCTGGTCGGCCCACCAGCGCTTCTTCAAGTACCTCTGCATCGCCTCCAAGGTCCGCAGAGTGGTCCAGCTGGCCAGAGAAGAGGTCCACAACGGAAAGGTAGCTCCAACATTTTACTGCGTTTTTAATTTATTACCATTATGGGTGGCGGGATAGTTTAGTGGGCTTGTGTTTGACTCCCGGGAGGTGCTGGGCTCGAACCCCATCTGCTGCAGTCTACCTGTAGGCATCACTTAACACATAACACAACACACTTAACATGCTTTGGATAAAAGTTTCCGCTAAATGACTAAATGGTCAATAGTATGTGCTTATTAATTGATCTCAGTAACGAGTGTTGCTAACAGGACATTTCCCTCCCCCCCCTCAGTGCGTTGTGATTGGTCTACAATCAACGGGGGAGGCACGAACACTCGAGGCCTTAGAGGAAGGAGGAGGAGAGCTCAATGACTTTGTTTCCACGGCAAAGTAAGAGCCCACTGAGACCGCGCCACAACAAGTAGCTGAGTGGGTGGTTTTAAAAGAAGCTAAACATGGATGTTTGACTTTGTTTTGTTTTTTTTGTGGGTTTTTTTTGCAGAGGTGTGCTGCAGTCCCTGGTTGAGAAACATTTCCCAGCCCCTGACCGACAGAAGCTCTTCAGTCTGCTGGGTATCGATCCCTCGGCGAAGAAGACTCCCTCTCCCGCCGAGAAAGTGCTCGAGCAGAACGGCAAGAAGAGGAAAGGTAGGCGGAATTTGAACTGGCGCGGTCTTGCCTGTTTACGTCAGTGGCTACACTTTTGGTTTCATATTGACGAAATGAATCTTATCATGATGAAATGTTGGATGCATTTCACATCCAGTTTCATTTTAACTTCCCAGTTTCGTATTTATTTAAAGTCCAAGTGAATCCCCGGTTTCAGCTCAAATTCGCACACTGTGCAATTAATTAAGAAGTGCCTTTTGGGCTGAGAAGTCTCGGGAGGAGGGGGGAGGTGTTATCCCCATGGTTACGACCCACACCAACTTTGTGATGCTGTTCTTTTTAGCTAGTACACGTCGTTGAGTATGAGCGTTTACAGTGAGCCATGTTGTATGTGAAATGTACCGCACACTGCGGTCTTGGGTCATTGATCGATACGAATAAATGTGCTATAAAAATGGACGGAAGTCTGTGACCCCCGTTACAAAAAGTTGTAATCATTGGAAAGGAGGGCTGGCCCAAATGCATACTTTCAAACCTTAATGGATATCGTCGGGTCATTGTACTTTTTAAAAATTTGTTATTTATTTTTAAACTGAACGTTAAATGAAAAAGTCGACTCATTTGATTAACTTTTTATTTGGCAGGTCAACAGTTTTGAAACGGCACCTAAACCTGTTAAAACCCAGCGTTTCTGAGTTTTGTCATGTGCCGACTGGCTGTGTGAAGCCTGTGCGAGCATTGTTAACAGGCTAATCGGTTAGCTTAAAGTGCCCGGTGGCTCATCCCACTGAGTGACTCGATGCACCTCGTAGCGACCCCCGGTTCGATTCCCACCTGCGGTACTGTGCTACATGTCATTCCCGCTCTCTTTCAACCCATTTTCCTGTCTCTCCGCTATCCTGTCCATTAAGGCATAAAAAAAAAACCAGAAAAATATATAAAGAAATAAAAAAGTTTAAAGTGCTCCCAGTGACGACAAATCTTGACAGCTCCCTCGGTCTTGTCGTTTCTCAAAGTGGTACCGTGTAGCCAGTGTGGGGAATTACCCCACGAGAAACACAACCTCAGCTGGGAGCAAAGAGCCCAAGCTGTTACTAAAAGCAAGGCTGTATGAGGCTAACAGACAACACAATGCAAAAAGAGTACGTCATCACTGACAACCTTGCTGGTTAATGGTAACGCAAAGTAACGTGAACAATGACGGCGTACTACAACTACAAACTACAACCAAAAGTTTTCGAATTATATAATGTCCAAATACAAAACTAAGGATGGTTGAATATTTGGGGCTAGCCCTTTATTAAATACATGTACAACGGCAACATAAACAGCAACAACAGAACTGATGATGGAGCTGATGGTGTAAATCGGTCAAGATGATATTGTCGGCTAAGCCAGTGTTTTTCAACCTTTTTTGAGCCAAGGCACATTTTTTTCATTGAAAAAATCACGAGGCACACCGCCAGCAGAAAATGTTAAAAAATGAAACTCTGTAGCCTTTATTGACAATATAAAGTCGTTCTCATCAAAGTGTCTTGAATAGGAATCAAATAAACACAAAGAAAAAGTATTTTCTAATCGTTCATATTTCTACTCACTCAGTGTGAAACCGTGAAAGGTGAAATTGGATAATTTCCCGCGGCACACCAGACAATATCTCACGGCACACTAGTGTGCCGCGGCACAGTGGTTGAAAAACACTGGGCTAAGCGGTTAACTGTTACCATCCCTAGTTATACTACAAGGGTCTGAGAAACGTAAAACCTCTCACTGTCCGGTCAAATATGTCGGTTTTGTTTCATGCCTCCATGTTTTGTCTACGACCCTCCCAGCTCCGGAGATGAAAAATCAGCCCAAGAAGAAATCCCGAATGCACGGCGGACTCTCGGGAAGCAGCTCGGACGACAGCCAATCAGAGGACTCCGATAAGGACGCCGAGAGCGACGACAGTTTTAAATCGGTCAGCTCGGCCGACGACGACGACGACGACGACGACGACTTCAATCCATTCCGAGACGAGTCGGACGACGACGAGGAAGACGGTGAGGACTTAAGTTGGTCGTTTGTAGCCTAGCGGTTCGTAATTGCGAGTCGCGCACAGTTCGGCAACATCTAGTAATGGCTGCTTCTTTGCTCAGATCCCTGGCTCATCAGAAAAGAACCAAAGAAGGGGAAGGAGAAGAAGAAGAACAAGAAGAAGAAGAAAAAGTGCATCGACCCAGATTCCATTCAAAGTGCCTTGCTCGCTTCTGGGCTTGGGTCGAACAGGCCCACGTTCACAGCTCCCGCTGCCAACCCCAATATCAAACACACCGTCGGTAAGTCTTCAATCCCCAATGTCTAGCCTACCCGTAGGTATCCTTGAGCAAGATGCCCTGAACCCCCCCCCCTACCTGCTCGTGAATGACTTGTATCTAAAATATATGCACTTTTGAGTTTCTTTGGATGAAAGCGCTGCTGACGCCAGATTTCTCCACCCTCTCAACCCCCCCCAGTCAAAACGGAGAGCCAGGACGGCTTCCAAACGAGCCAGGACGCGGTGGAGGATGCCCAGAAGATGAAGAAGGACCTGCTGGACAACCTGGAGAAGCTAGCGGAGCATCTTCCCCCCAACACGCTGGACGAGCTCATAGACGAGCTGGGAGGACCGGAGAACGTAGCCGAGGTATGGGACACGCACTCCTCAGAGGAAGTCATCCATGTGTTGTTTTTTTTTTTGTTGGGCCTTATAATGAAACAGGAAGTGAGATTTAGAGCCCCTGAATACATTTACAAAAAAAGCAGAAACACTATGTATAAATACAAACGTATGTATGAATACAGTAATTCTTACACTATAAATACACATACAATGTAATATCTTAAACCGCCGCCATGTCTGGCTGCAGATCGCTCTGCGAATCATAAAAGCTAAAAGCAGATTTTCCCCAAGTCTGTGGAGAGTGAAGGGGGTCTCTAGTTGTAGCTCCAATCCTGAGTCCGGGGTTGGTAACTTGTTTCTCTCACTCTCATCAAGGAACTTGGATGTAGAGGAGAGTTCCTGCAAGACAGCTTTGTAAATAAATAAAGAGAATGCAGAGAGGACCATCCCACTTCCCCAATACCATATGTTATAAGTAGGGTGTGAGTGTGATGTCCTAATGGTCTTGCTTTCCCGAATGCTCTTAGATGACCGGCCGGAAAGGTCGCGTGGTCAGCAACGACGACGGCAGCATCTCCTACGAGTCTCGCTCCGAGCTCGACGTGCCCGTGGAGATCCTCAATCTGACGGAGAAGCAGAGGTTCATGGATGGAGAGAAGGTAAAGGGGGGGAAAAAAACATTTATTCTAGAAATAGAAGCATGCCTCTTTTTTTCCTAAAAACAACAGTATCGATGTGAGAAGTAATCGTTGTTTGTCTTTTTATCTTCCCCCCCGAGTAGAACATTGCCATCATCTCCGAGGCTGCCAGCTCGGGTATCTCCTTGCAGGCGGATCGCCGCGTTAAAAACCAGCGAAGAAGAGTCCACATGACTCTGGAGCTGCCATGGAGTGCAGACAGAGCTATACAGCAGTTTGGTCAGTACAAACACGAACATGCGCGCGCACACACACACACACACGCACAATCTTGGTTTACATGCATGCCGTAGTAGGTGGGCCGAATCGTATTGACCTTGGCTGCCCTTCGTATTTCCCTCATCCCAGGGAGGACGCACAGGTCAAACCAGGTCACGGCACCAGAGTACGTGTTCCTCATATCGGAGCTGGCCGGAGAGCAGAGGTTTGCCTCCATCGTGGCCAAGAGGCTGGAGAGTCTGGTAAGAGAGAGAGAGGCCAGCCGTGACCTAACCATGTCCATAAGCCCCTTACAACCACATCAGGCCTGCACCTATGTTGATGGTCTGTTGTTCTTATGGTTGTTATTAATTGTCAGAATCATTTGAAAGGTGCCCACAAATGAAATGGATTGATTTGTGATCAATAAATGTCACTAGGATTGATTACCATTGGCTTTTGTCCTGCAACTTATAATTATATTAATCACTCACTCAGATGGATAATCGTCCTAATAATTTGATATGGGTAATTGTGACTGTTGGTTAATTCTTGTGTTTTCACAACAGGGGGCTCTTACCCATGGCGACCGGAGGGCGACTGAAACCAGAGACCTCAGCAGATACAACTTTGACAACAAGGTAGGAGGAGGATTTTCAGACCTCGGCGATCAAAATAGTGCCTCTGTAATTCCCCCCTGGCCGGCCGACCGACCTCTGACCTCTTGTACGTGTGTCTCTATGTCAGTATGGAAGGAACGCTCTGGAGATCGTCATGAAGTCCATCGTGAAACTGGACTCTCCGCTCGTGTCGCCGCCTTCAGATTTCGACGGGGATTTCTTCAAAGGTACGCGGCCGTTTTTGTTTTCCCTGCAACTTTGCAAACTCCCTCTGAACATTTGTTACACGTTTCCGTTGGGGTTTCGAATGACTGTGAATGTGGCCGGTGTGTTTTTGGTCCGTTCTCCGCCTCTACTGTAATTTCAGAGTTGGGATGAAGGTGTGTAATAACTGTAGATGTTCCCTTTTTGTCTTCTCTGTAGAAATTCAGTGCGGCTTAATAGGCGTGGGCCTCGTGAATCTCGAGGACAGATCTGGTGCGATGTCCCTTGACAAAGGTCAGTTGACAAGAATGAGATCTGAGCTGGTGGAAGACGATCTGTGCGGGGATTCTTCAGAAATGTACACCTTAACCTCATCATATTATTATTATTATTATTATTATTATTATTGCTATACTTTTAACAGACTACAACAACATTGGCAAGTTCCTGAACCGCATTCTGGGCATGGAGGTGCAGCAGCAGAACGCTCTGTTCCAGTACTTTGCCGACACCCTCGGGGCCGTCATCCAGGAGGCCAAGAGGAACGGCCGATATGACATGGGCATTCTGGGTAAGGGATGGACAAACCTGTTGTACCTGATGTACATGTGCCGCAACACTGCAATGAATGGCCCCGGCTTTTATGTGCTTCGTATCACTGAATTGTATTTGGGATGGGCATCTACACAGGACCGGCCTTTAATTCCTTTTCGCATGAAACTCTGCAATGGGATGGGAAATGCTGTCAAATTGTTTGTTTAAACCAGTGTGAATATTACTTGTATAACAAATGTGGCTATCGAATAATGAATCATTCATTTGATCTCGCAGTGCTAAGTACAATCTATTTCTAGAGTAACTGCTTCTTTTGTTCAGAGTTTTGTTCAGCAAATTTGACAACTGGCCAGTAAAAGGGACTCCGCGTTTAATTGGGACTCTACTTTTAATTGAAGTTTTAGGGTAGATTCGGGGAAATAACTAAGGAGGGCGAGCATCAAAAGGAGATTTTTCTTCTTCATAGGTATCTTTATTTTCTTCACTTGGATGTCATATGTCTGGTGTGTCTATATGGGTCTTTTAATATGACACACATAACTTAACACACATTTGATTTTTTGGATTTTTTGTCCTGTGTTTGTAGATTTGGGCTCGGGTGACGAGAAGGTGCAGAAGATGGAGTGTAAGAAGTTCCTGACGCCTGGCTACACCACGTCGGGCCACGTCGAGCTCTACACCGTACGTCCATTACTCTCCTTAACGGCAACACTTCCAGATGTTGCGTATTACTGTTGCAGTAGTAATGTTGGTCATTGCCATACAACACCAGTAGTAATGTTAACGTGAGACGCCTGTTGTCGTCAGGTGAGCGTGGAGAGGGGGATGTCGTGGGAGGAGGCCACCCACGCGTGGGCAGACCAGAGTGGGGCAGACGATGGCTTCTACGTGCAGGTATGTCTACTAGCTCTGGGCTCCGTCGGCAGTGGTGACCAAACTCGCGGTTCAGCCACTCCAGATCATGAATCGGGGATTTGTTTAATTAGAAAACGACAAAAATGTAAAAAATATATATATTCCTGTTAATTTTATTTTCATGAATATTATCGTTATTATTATTTTGTCGTCTCATTAGCCATTTGGAACTACTGCTCTATCCTCTAACTCTAAGATTTGTGTTAACGGTGAGCATGTACGAAACACACAACCTGTGAGTGTTGAATGTTGTCGTCCCTGAAGGTGCGTAACAACAGGAAGACGGCCATACTGGTGAAGGAGGTGAACCCCAAGAAGAGGCTGTTCCTGGTGCACCGGCCCAACACCGGCAAGCAGCTCAAACTGGAGATCTACGCTGACATCAAGAAGAGGTTCAAGAAGGTAACGCCTCACGCTGTCAAGGTTCTTTTTTTATTGAGAGACTTCAGCTTAACTGACGCCATAGTAAATATTAAAGCCTTTTAAAGGTGCTGTAGGTAAGATTTAAGAGCTATTTTATTGTAATTAGTTTAAAACGGGCACAGCCATCCGTCGGCTATTAGTGAGTGAAATGCTGAAATGTTTTTTTTTGGGTTGTTTAGTTTCAAAATCTTGGTCTCTTTTTGCTCTTTTCTGTCCTCTCTTTTACAACTCTGGGATCTTGCCTACAGCACCTTTTTTAAATTATAGTATTATGTTGTTTGCAGGTGTTGTCGGAGGATGCGAAGCAACACTGGATTGACCAGTACAAGTCCTCTGCCAAGATCTGCTCTCATGCGTATTGGTAGGTGTTACCTCAAACTCCCAGTCACTCAAAACGTCATCGACACACACACACACACACACACACACACACACACACACACACACACACACAAACACACAGACACACACACACACACACACACACACACACACACACACACACTAACTAGTTTAGTACTTGATGTAGAGGATCTAGTAATTGCAAATATCTTTTACCTGTGCGTCTCATGCACCTCATATTCGCTACCGAGACGTTTCTACTTTTCCTCATCGT
>OMNR01044123.1:0-15204 GCA_900303205.1 Mora moro
AACAAACATGTAAACAAATAGATAAATACAAGGACAGGGGGAGGAAAGGAGAGAGAGAGAGAGATAGAGAGGAGAGAGGAATGGAGAGAGGGAGGAACGAGGAGGAGAGAGGGAGGAGAGGAGAGGAGAGAAGAGGTGAGAAGGGGAGCCGAGAGAGAGACAGAGAGAGGCAGAGGGAGAGAGAGGGAGGGGAGGAGAGGAGAGAAGAGGTGAGAAGGGGAGCCGAGAGAGAGACAGAGAGAGAGGGAGAGGGAGAGGGAGAGGGAGAGGAAGAGAGAGGGAGAGGGGGAGAGGGAGAGGGAGAGAGAGGGAGAGTGAGAGGGGGAGAGGGAGAGGGAGAGGGGAGAGCCCCAGGTTGCGTCAACGAAGCCCATAATGAGCTGAAACATGTGTTCAGAGGGGCCACATTGTGTGACCTGGCCCTCTATTGTCCTGCGATGCTAATAGAGCTCTCAGATGTGGAAACAGTGGGAGGGGTGGAGCGCTGCCACGGCACAATCACTCTGATGAACATCATCTCTAACGCTACACAAACACCACGACGCGTGTGTTTGGATGGTTTTAGCTTACTAGTCCCATCTTTATTACTATTAGCTTGCTACATTTAGGCTTTAGGCTTTAGTTTTGGTATCATTATTAGCTCGCTGTTCAATTTAGCTTACTATCCAGTTTATTATTATTATTATTATTAGAATAATAATATTATTATTATTATCTTATTAGCTTACTATAAGGCTGTTATTAGCTTACTATTAATATATATGAATAGAATTAGTATATTCAAATATATGAATAGCTTAATATTATCAGCTTATTAATAATCAGTATACCATCATTATTAGATTACTATTATTTATTATTTATATTATTTTTAACTGACTAGATTTAGGTATTTTAGTTTACTAGTTCGCTAAAGCCATCTGTATTATTATTATTATTATTATTATTATTATTATTATTATTATTATTTCATGACATCACATGGATCATTCACTCCATCTTCTTACTGGGAGTCTTTGCGGACAATGTCCCTCTCCACGGCAGGGACCCCCAGACCTCCTCCTCCACCTCCACCTCCACCTCCGCCTCCTCCACCCCCGCAGTAGGTCCGTGAGGTGGGCTCTGCCGACACCCCCTCTTTGGCCTTGAGGCGCCGGTGGACCTCCACGGCCACCCGGAGGAACCTGCTGCTGGAGCCCTGGTCGATGGCACTGGCCAGGGGCAGTGGGGGTGGCGTGGGTGGGGTTAGAGTCCCGACGAGGTGGCCGTTGGTGTGGCTGTAGGAGGCTATAGCGTCCTGGAGCTTCTCCACCTGAGAGGTTTTGGCGCCTAGCTCCTGCCGGAGGAGACGAAGCTGCAACTCCTGGACTTGGAAGTCCTTCTCGCGTTGGGATAGCTTCTCCTCCAGGTGGGCGATACGTAGTCTGGAGGAGGTGGAGGGTGAGGAGGGGAGAGAGAGGGAGAGAGGAGGAGGGAGGAGAGGAGTGGCGAGGGGGGACAGGGGGGAAAGAGAGGCAATGAGAGGAGAGTGGAGGAGAGAGGTGAGAGATGAGGGGAGGAGAGAGGTGAGAGATGAGGGGAGGAGAGAAGGGAGGGGGTGAGAGGAGGAGGGGAGTCATTTTGTAATAAGTAATATTAGTACAACTAATAGTAACTAATATAGTAACAGTCTACAGGCTACAACTCATAAAAGTGTCTGCTAAATGTAACACAAAATATAACAATATACAACATTCAACAACATCCGAGAACTCATTGCAAGACAAACGAGTGCGTAACTCATGTGTCGATTTGACAAAATTCAGTAAATGACTCAAATGTGTGATGAAGACAAATAAAGGCGACGTCCGAGTGCACATGAAGACGAACCTCAGGGGCTCCACGTCCCAGCCGGCCGGGTCTCTGGGGCCCAGGCCGCAGTGCTGCTCCGCCCGCGGGGCTTTGATAGAACCGTTGCCCATGGCCAGGGTTCGGCCGGCCACCATAGGACCGGCCCGGGGCGCAGACCCACACGCTCACCGTCCCGGGGGTCCTTCTCCCAGGGTCTTCACGCCGCCGTCCGGTCGCAGTGCTTAATGTCCATGTGACGACCGCTAAATTCACTGTTGGACACAAGAGCAGCAACAATGTGGTCGGGGTTTCCAGGCTATTTAGGCATGTTACACTAAACAATGTGAATGCATTTCAGATGCTATAATACTGACAGGAAACTGTTGATTAAAAAAAAGACTGTGAATCGATATAACCCGCCTACTTAGTTTAGTTTGAATAAGTTCGTTTTGGGGAAAAAAAAATACTACAAAAACGATTGCCAATAACCAGGACTACCTTAAGCTCCGTGTTGCGCCGGGGACGAAAAGCAGTTAATTGGCTCCGAAGCTCATTGAGACGCTGCGCTGACGTGCCGCGTCAGGACCACCTGCATGCTTCATGTTTGACGGTTATAACAGCCTTTCATACTCCAAACACTCAAGACCACAAGCCCATCAAACATGACAAGGGACAATAACCGGCTTCTTACTACTTACCTTGCAAGAGCACACAGACGCGCACTCTCATGCGCCATGAGTCGCATAAACTGGCCGTTGGTCGTTGGTGAAACTGTGCTTGGTAGTTAGTATTCCTTCGCTGAAATCTGGTACAATGACAGCCTCGGCACACAGCGGTTGTTTTAGTCGCCTACCTGATGCTGCTCTTCAGCCACTCAACCATTATTTCATCGACAAACAAGGCTGATTCGTCGAATTTGTCTCCCCCTTGTGGCCGGTGGGGTTATTGTTTTTCTTAATTTTATGATATTTATTTTAAATCCTCAATATTGATACATGCAACCTATCCATCTATATCAAAAAAGTTGATTGAATACACATAACATCACATTGATACGAGATAATATAATTTGTCTTCATTAAAATGACCAAACCACCTCCGCAAAGATGAAAATGCCTCTTTATTTTTACTCTGTGACATTTTTATGTTGCATTTAACAGTAAATTTGTCTTGGCAATCAATCAGCGACAAAAGCTGCCTTTTAGTGGATTATAAAAAGTACAAATATTTTTCTTTTGAAAATAAAACCATTGTCATCTTATAAACACATACATTTGAGACACCACACTCAATAAAATATATTAAAATACACAATGACCGGGAGTTGCAGTCACTTTTTTGATGGAACTCACATTGAATGCTGGGAAACAAACACTTTACATCTCGATTCAATGTCGTTCAATGCCGATGCACTCATTCTCAGAGATCTGTCTTGGCCGCCAACCCCCTCCCCTCGACAGATCTCCTCATATATACTGTGCAGAAATGTACATCTCAGAAAGAAAAAAAAACAGAACCAGGTCAACAACGCTGGCACTCAATGACAAACTGTGCTTCTTGTATCGACAAAGAACATCAGCATGCAAAAAAACGTTTCGACATAATGCCCTTCTATCCATCAGCTAGTGAAGTAGTAGTAGTCCTAACCGCCAAAAATAGACGTCCAAACTAAAGGATTTCAACTCTAAACCTCAATATAATACACGTGTTATTCTACACAACCGTTTCAAATAAACAGATATAGGTTTGATGATGGATCAGCTTTACGTTCCACACTTAAACACCATCCATGTTGAAATACTGCACTTGTCCTGTAGAGTGTGGTGATGATGTACCACCAGACCATATTGGATATCATCATTAGAAACAGCATTTAAAAGTCACGTCATTTCTTGTCAACAATTTGCCATTATTTTCTTGTAACCTTACCAAAATGAATGAGTATTTTAAATATCATAGTACATTACAAGCGTATTCCACCATTACGATGTGCAACAGGTCCATGTGTTGACATGTTGCTCAACTGTTCCGGGTACTGTGTGTAAAGCTGATCCATCCTTCCTAGGAGCCTACGTTAAATAGACCCATAAAGCCAGTGATGAAAACATCAAATGAAACGTGAAATAACTGCTGAACATATTCAGGACTGGAAAATACTCAAAGGTAAATTCGTCGGGATCTCAACCTCAAGTTCATTCTCAAAAATGTTAGTTTCCTACCCTTAATGTAGGCCTATCTAAAAAAGAAAAGTAATATTTTAACATTCAACAATAAAATGTCAAACCATTGTTCAGAATTATTCTGTGGTGAATACAGCAGTTGCAGAAAGAGCAAAATAAATATTTGACTAAAAGGTGAATTTACACCAATCCACAAATTTGAAATTGAATAAAGTCTAAATAAAGTGTACTTCTATATTCAACAAAATACAACTGAAGGGCCACCCATGACTCTCTGATTGTTCCGATTCAGCCTCTTTGATTCAGTTTAATCACTTATCAAAACGCTCAGACCCATTTCCCTTACATTGTTTTTTATTTTCCCAAGAAAAAATATTGATTTTGACCCCCAAGGTGGCATTTCACACACCAAAAAACGTTGGAACTTTCCTCATATTCCCCAGGAAACAATTTGTCTCGCTGCAACTCAACTCAACACCTTCATGCACGGGCCATCGAGTCCACTAAATAAACCAGCCAATAAAACGGACCCATTTGTATTTGCTCATGCTGTAGGATTGCACATGTGAGCGTCAAACTGAACACGGTTGCCTATATGTATATGTATATGTATATGTATATGTATATGTATATGGTATAATACATTTCTTAGGGTCATTGGGGTTTCGAGGCGTTCTGCAGCTGGATTGGCTAAACCAGAGGACTACGCTCCTCATTCCAATATGGAAAAATAAAAAAACAAAAGATAAAACCTACGCGTTTCCATTGTGGTGAAAACGTTGAAGTTGAAAACCATGTAATTGGTGTCAGTGATACTTTAACAGGGATGGTGGACATGACTCCGTCCAAGGTTAATACTGGCTGAACATGTTAAACACCCCCCCTTACTGGAAATAAAGTCAAATAAAATAAAAAACACAACAGTGACGAATAAATACACACGGCTGTGTTCTCGTCTGTTTACAAGGCAGTTGTCACGGCGACGTAAGGAATGATTCCGCTCATTAGGTTGAATGAAACAGGAAAGTTTGTGAATAACTTATAGAACTTATAACGGTATAGGGCAAGGTTGTTGTTTGTCTGGTACATATTAGACTATACATAGATTGAAATGTTATTAAAAAATTCAGGTTTGAAATCAAAGACATTGTATTTAGACTGAATGATGTGAACATGATACTAGTTCTTCATATTGACTTCATTATGCAACAAAGACGACTCAAATTGTACTTTGTGTTTCATTTTGGAGACAAGACGAACCTATCTTGCAAAAACATAATGTTAATAATATTGCAAAAAGAAAACCTGTCTAAATAATAGCAGATTTATATCTGGGAACAAATAATCATATTAGGTGGTTTTGTTTTTTGCATTCTGCCCGTGGCGAGGGTTAGGTTAGGGTTATGGTCATTCTGAATGCAATATGAAATGAATATAACAAAGTCGACTAATCTATATACAACGAGCACATAGGATTTACAAAGAAAAGTGGTTTCTCTTATATTGTACATTACTTACAACACCACTCCCATACATGTCTGGTGACCTTGAACACTTTCAGTAACCGGGAACTAGCTAGGATGTAATCTGTGACTAGGTGTGTGTACACCAGAGTGTAATGTTACAATGCAGCTTTCAAAGCGTCTCCTTGGCAAGCTAACGTAGCGACGTAGCTTCGGGGTCAAGGAGCCTTTGAGATGGCAGTGATTTTGATAACATCAATAAGGAATCATCAGAGAGTGTATCCAATAGTACGCTGGCTTTCTCGTGGAAACACAAGAGCATAAAGAAATGACGTCTACCTGTCCTGTAAGCTGCTCTGAAATGTTATATCACAGGGACAGTAGAGCTGGTGCGTGTACGAAACAGAAAATCAAGAAACTGTGCATGGTGACGTGTTCGTGCCATAGCATTCCTCCCACATCAGTGAAGTAAAACAACGAGGGGTATTCGCTCCTCTTTAACTCGTGGCTGCATTGGCTTCCCTCGCAAAGGAGGCCATTAAAAGGCTTGATGGGGGAGGAGGGGAACAACTACTTTCTACTTTATAGTCTTTTATAGTCTTATTTGCCCTCATTTTCCCACCTCAACTTACGGCCCTGCATCAAGCGATGGAACAACAGCCATGAACGTGGGCAACCTTCGGGGCTTCGGGGTCAAAAAACTCAAAGATTTCTCCAAACGTCCTCGAGTTTCCGGTTGTCCGTGACGAGAGAGAGAGAGAGAGAGAGAGAGAGAGAGAGAGGCAGTGAGGAGGTCTCATCTCATCTATCTGGCCAGCTGGAAGGGATGTTGACCCTTGGGAATAGAAAAGACAAAGAGTTTTGTAAATGTTTCTTTTTGAAACAATGCTTGTATTATTTTCTCCTGCATTGACAGCAAGATAATAAACTGTTTTGATGGGAAGAGATTGATTTGTTGAATCGAAATGCAGAAAAACTGTGATGTAAGATCGAATTTAATATTAACTGTATTGATTTTTGTTAATCGATACAGTTAATATTGCCATTAATCGTGTATCACAGTTGAGGTGTGGCCTTTATTCAAAAATATTCCATTGATAAGAATATCATATTTTGTAAGAATCTTCTTGGCTCTTCATACATTGAATGTTACAAAATGTTTTTCTAAGATTAACTTTTTAATTAATAAAACTCACCTCAGGCACTTCATTCTGGTTTCATGCGGTGAAGTGCACACAACACAACACAACACAACACAACACAACACACATCACATCACATCACATCACATCACACAAAAACACACAACCTCGGTATCCTCCGGGCCGAGCAGTTAATCGCTGACCCCCAGACTTCCCCTCTAATCTGAACCCGCGGTACATTTCTGATGTTCTCAAGCTAAACAACAGCCTGTATAACAGAGTATCCATTAAAGAATACCAGAATAATGTCTATAATATATAATGAAACATTTTCCAAACAAAAACAAAACAATCCTTAAAAACGTAAGTTTAATTCCGATTGTCATTTTGTACACAATCAACACATTGTACATCATTATAAAACATAGCTTGACACTACACTGTTAAGACACACTAAACGAGACCAGCGGGGGTTTATGGCATAAGTTAATACGAGGTATTGTAGAGCGAAGAAGGCAAATGGTGGCATAGCATAATCTCTCCTGGCAAAAACAACAACAACAACAACAACACAAAAGCAAAGCCAAAAACACAAAATATATCTTTTTAACATACGAGCAGCATAAAATGGATCCGGCTCCACTATGATCTTGTTCCTGTCCGTCATTTTTTGGCAACACTGATTTTTGGCCGTTTACTGAGGTTAGCTTACTGAGAGTAGCGGCTGCTGATATGGACCAATAACTCCTAGGCCGGGAACAGTGGAAGTCTGTGAGATATGGAGACGTGTGGTTCGGGTGGAGCAGAGAGTGACGGTGGCAGAAGTTTGCCTCGGACGGGTCAGCAGCAAAATGTCAATCCGACAAAAAAAACCACGAATGAACTCTACACTGTTGAGGACCGAAAGAGACGGCCGATCAAAACAAAGAATCTGAGAAAAACGAAAAACAACAAAACTAAATTCTACACACGCATGTTTAAAGAGGTGTCTCTCTTTAACATTTGGTAAAACTATTTACACGTTTACGAGGACTAACTGATCACAGGCAAAGTAATCGATGAGGAGATGTAAAACTGGTGTTCTCATATGTTGTTGGTTTCTGGCTGCCAAACAAAGATGCTTTTACATTTTCATTTTTTTTAAAGTATGTTCTACATTTCCTAACTTCAAATATTTTCTGTCTGTTTTTCTCCATTCCTCTAATCTGGTAATTAATTAACTAATTCTAGAATATTTGAAGATATTTGGAGATTTATCTGATAGATTTCGAGATGGTTGATCATTTCGGATGCTCACCATTGAGGTTGGCAACTGTGTAAAAGTTAACAGTAACCCTCCCAAAAAACATCGGCGTCGCCCGATAATTAAAAACTACTACTTCATTATATTCAACTTTACTAAAGTTGGGTTGACTGGCGATGTTAAGTTGAGTAGTAAAGTGTACTTTAGAAAGGAGAAGTCTACAGTCTTATTTTTAGTATTGTGGACTTGATTTAGAAATTAAATGACATCTAGTGTTTGTTTTGTAGAGTAGGGATGTCTGTGGCAGGTCCTACATTTGATCCAGGATTAAGGCTTTTCATGTGTAAGGTCATGTTAACCAATGAGCGCATGACCAAGTTAAAAGTGCAGACTTGAAACAGTGCTGTCTGTCACTGCCGTATGCTCACCATAATAACCACTGTACTAGCAGTCCTCTTCACTCCCAGGTTAGGGAACGAAACCAAAACCAAAAATCTTTGACAAACAGGAGCGTGCGACGAAGACTCTTAAAAGGCTAACTAACTATCCAGCTCCACACATCAGTGCAGCGTGGTCCATCGTAACACCAGGATACAATAAGTTAATAGGCAATTTCCACTTCACATTATGCACAAATATCATGCACATGTAGACACGTTTTGCTTTCCTATCTGACCATATTAAAATAATGCATAGGTATAAAAATGCAATACATATTCATAGGTTTTTAAAAAATAAACAATCTGTACAAAAGCCATATCTTTTTTTTCAGTTTTTTTAAAAGCATTTTCTAAATTTTTTTCACCAGTAATACAGAGCAGATAAGTGTGTAAAAAAATAAATATTCTATGTACAATAACACATGCCATTCCCAGGTTAGGGTCACTGCAAAGAGAAACACAAGGAGAACAGGTGGATGTTAGTGGAAGCCATCTTGTGGAGCGTGTTAGCGCCATTTAACCACTACTACCACTAATAACCACTACACACACTACAGCACTACAACACAAGGGCAGGGGTCTCCACTTACTTTGTTCCAGCACCCTGGTACAGGTAAGCCATCGTCTCCCTGGGAGAGAAGGAACATGAGAAGCAAAAAGGAAGTGAGATCCCCCGAAGATCCGAAGAACCACGCGAGCATGCGAGCAAGAAGCAACATGATGGCAAACACAGCAATGTGACGTCACAACAAATTATCATTGAAATGATGACTGTGTGTTTTTCTTCCCGAGAAATGCGTTTAAAAAAAAAAAAAGAGCTAATTTTAAACAATTATCGAGACATTGTCGGACGTGAAATGTCGGCTACATATGAAAGGAAATAACTTTACCTGTGTTGTTATTTCCCAAACTCTATCTGTACAGTTCATATAAAAGGTTGAAATAAGTAAGTCTCGAATCGTCGGATACTGAAATAACGTTTCTAAAAGCTTCTACTCGTGTGAAACGTGCGATGGGCGATGGGGGTTCCTGCTGGCTTCGTCACTAACAGACGGCCTCTCCTGATCACGGTGTTCAGTTGGCCCCGGGAGTCACAGACTGGCCCCGGGAGTCACAGACTGGCCCCGGGAGTCATAGACTGGCCCCGGGAGTCACAGAAGACAGAGGTACCGGTGCTCCACGCAAGAGACCGCGGAGAGACGAAGGATTATTCTGGCTCGTAGAGGAGGACTAAGCAGTGTTTAGATGTTCGGGATATTTGTTTTTATATCACTAGTCGTTGTTAGAACAAATTCACTTATCGTCGTGCAAAGTTCATTAGACGACATTATTCTCGCCGTAAGTTATGTTTTAAAAGTGTTAGGCTCGTGTTAAAGGCAACAAGTTTTAGTGGTGTTACAAAAACGTAGAGTAGAGGGCGGTAAACTGCGTAAAAAATATATATACTAAATTAAAGCCACCCAATCATAAACAAAGTTAAGCGCCTTTTAGTGCAGTTTAACTTTTTTATTTTCTAAATTTCTAAAAACGTACGATGCCGCCGCATGCAAGTTACTGCGAGAGCCAACTCTCCGACAGTGCGGTACAGTGTGAGTGGGTGTGGTTAGGGGCGGGGTTAGGGAAAGCTAAGGCATGCTGGGTAAAAGGGGGAGGGCGAGAGCATCATACCACAGCGCACGGGGCATCCAGCCCGTCCAGGCCAGGCTGCCCTGGTTCACCTTGCTCCCCCTTAAATCCGCGGAATCCCTGTTTGCGAGATCAGCCATTTAAAAATGTGTGTTCTGCTGGGACCTCTTGTTTTGTTTTTTATTTTTATTAGTGTTTTATGTGGTGGTTGGGGGAGCCGCTACTGCAGGGATGGTGAGACCTGCTGGTGATGGGCTGTTCGATGGGCGAGATGAAGCTGGGAACTATTACCGTGTAGCAGGATGACCTTCGGTGACACCGACAGGAAGTGGACGGGACTGAGGTGATTCAGCGTTGACGGGGGAAACCATCGGTTCTGGGAGAAATGCCGATCAGATGACGGGTTGTCGTGGCGACTTTGGGAGGTTTGGGTACCCCCCAATTGTCCCGCCATTTGGGGAGAACGCTTGATTGTAATTTTAGGATGTTCCTGGCCTTTGGACCAATCAGACCCCACAATTTGGTATAATTTGGTTTAAACGGTTTTCTAAATCCGACTAAAACGGAAGGGTCCGATTTGACAGTAGAATGACCCCCCTGAACAGGAACCAAGCTGTATCTCAGGTGTCTAACGCTGTGTTCATCATCCACAGTGGCCGTCCCCTTCCTCTCAGTCCAAACCCTGGGGAGAAAACACCTCTCGGGGGGCACTGTTTTGGTCCGTGGTCCACAAACGCTGCCGTCAATCCAAACCTTCTTACTTCCCATCTGATCCATGTCAAAACCCCCCACCCCCCCATAATACTCCACTACCATTGGTACAAAATATATCATACTATTCATCTATGTATGAATCCCCTATGTATGAATTTACAGCGTTGACTGGCATGGACACACTTGGACCAAAACAACAACCTTTGAGGGTTATTACAACATAAACACCAGAGGCGAAGGGAAGCCAGCGCCAGAATACCGACCCTCCACACAACGAGAGTGCCAACGGAGGGTGTTTGTATTCCAAGCTAGCGACCTTTCCCTTTGCCTGCTGGCTGCACAGCAGACTAGGGACATACCAACGGACAGGGGGCATCTAATCCTGGTGCTCCTTGGTCTCCCCTATGCCCCTTGGGGCCCCTGATGCCCTTCTTGCCCCTCTCTCCCTGCAAACAACAGCGCATCCACAAAAAGACAAACTTTAGTCCTCCTGGTCAGGTCGCCAATGAGTGGAGTAAGCAAATATGCATTGTTGAAGGATTGATTTTTTTTAAATGATTGATTATGAATATTATCCTCAGGCTTAGTGTTTTGTGCGGTGTATGTGTACAGAAGTGTAGGCGTCTTAAATAAATGGTATTTTACAACATAATGATGTATATATGCATAAGTGCAGTATGTGTACTATTTATCGTCAAAGGGCCCCATTCAGAAAACCATTCCATCCTGAACCAACATCCGTCCTAAGCGAGACTAAGAACGACCGCTCCTAAAATGCTTTCTTGAATTACTTGAGATATTATTTGTGTGAAATGGAACGAGGAAACGAAAACACAAAAACATACATTGGCTAAATCCTAAAGTGGTATATTAAAGTATCCATGGCATGAAGTTTCTTTAGACTGTCATGTTGTTTCGCTCACGTTCATATATAGATGCAAAATATAAATATTCTTAGATATATGAGCTGAATCATGCTTGTTCAAAGAGACATGGCCCTGCTTTCGCAAAGCAATAATAACTTGAGCAAGGAAGGATATCTGAAAGCAACATGGACGCTTATGATTTTTGATTATTGCCTCATGCCAACTACGATCTTTCCAACTATGGTTTATATGCTAACTATGCTAACAATGGTTTACGTGCTAACCATGGTTTACCACGCTAACCATGGTTTACCACGCTAACTATGTTTTAACACGGAGACATGTTCGATCACGACTGCTTGTTTAGACCTTTTATATATTCTTGCGTCGGTCAAATCAAATCAAATGAACAAACAGTCTGTTTTGTTGTTCGAGACGTTCGTACGAACCCAAGGAGAAGGTGACGGTTTGGTTCTAGAATGAGGCCCAGTTGGAGTCCATCATAATGTGTTTAGTGGAAGGGAAGTTAGGGGAGGGAGTTAGGGAGGGGATGCGCCAGTTACCTTGCTGAGCGGAGTCCTTGAATTAACAAATAAAAATGATAAAATGACTACTTAACCTTTCAATGACTTAAATGTGCTATGAGCAGAATGTGCTTTATCCAGACAGTAGGCATTCGCTCCAAAACGACATGTAGTGGATGTCAAATAGCTGCTTAATATTTTCCTAAAAGATAACTGTGTTTGCTTTCATGTTAATTTGCCATTCGTGTTGGAATGGCTTGGCTTCAAACAAGTACTGCTGAACAAGTCTTTGGACCTTCATATAGCTTACATATAGCAAATATAAATCAATGTTATGTTATTTGTGATGTAAATTCACAAATTAATGCTTTCTTGTATTAACAAAATGAGTAGCTAATTACAGGAGTTTAACTTCACTTCGACACAGTGATAGCACTGCATAATAACTGAAATAAGATAACCTAAGACTTTATTAATCCCAGATGTCTGAGGCTGACTTAATATAAATACAAAATATCCGCCCAGCAAGTCGAGAAGGCAGTAGGAATCAGAGTAGGGAGTAAGGAAAGGACTGTGATTAAGAGGAGGATGTATTTACAGGTGATTATACTAAATAGGAAAACAAGGAGATAACTGCACTCTGGCTGACAGGTAAGGCGTCCACCATATTGAACCGCGACCCTTAAGGTATACTTAAATCAAGTTGGCGTGTTCGCACTGACAAAAAGTCAGGTTTAGGCTCCGGTCGCTGCAGTGTGAGCAGGGTACTCACCACCTGTCGCTTCGACAGCCTTTTGCGAACACACCAATTTAGATTTAGTTGTAAGTGTACCGGTGCCTTTAGAGTCAACATACTGTCGTCAGGAGACACCGCCCTGTCTGCCAGCCAGAGATGGAGAGGGAGGAGGTGGTGAGGGGAGTGGCTGGGAGGACGTGTGAGAGGAAGAGGAGGAGTAGTAGGAGGAGGAGGAGGAGGAGGATTAACCCGGGACTACATTAGAGTGCAGGAGGAGGATGAGGAGCAGGAGGAGGAGCAGGAGGAGACCAAGGTTTGTAAGAGGGAGAGAGAAACACCCCGGCAGTATACAAAGACAGAGCCACGGGCCGCAGTGCAAGGTGGAGGAGGGGAGGGAAAAGGGGAGAGGAGGAGGAGGAGGAGGAGAAGGAGGACCTGTGGAAACAAAGGAAGGAGAAGAGGTAAAGGGAGCACCATGAGGGTCATCACCTCTCTCTGACAGCACCTTCACCTGAAACGCCTCCTCTTTAAATACCACCTCTGTATCACTTTAGCAACACAACTATTTTAATTTCTTCTTGAGTGGGAGGGTGGCTTCAGAGGAATGATACCAGAATGTCTTTCATGTTTTGGGTTGTTGTTTGAATCGGAGGCCCAGGTGAAAGTGCTGTGAGAGCAGACGAAATGGAAAGACTTGACCGTGTGGGAGGCAACATATTAAAACAAGTCAGAGGTTAAGGGGAAGGAAACATTCTCTTTAGGAGGAAGAGGGAAGCAGACATTTGGGAAGAGGTTCTCTGATAGTCTGACACACCTGTAGGCACAATGTGTTATTGGACAGATATTCAGACATGGGTGATTGATATTTAACAACAGAATAAGAGCATGTTCTGCGTTCAAAGACAAGGCGTCTCCAAGGCGCCATGTGAGCATCTCCAAGCTAATTGGTTTCTTTGATGCTGAAGTTTGTCAACGACACTCAAAAAAGCTTTTGTCCTCAAAAGGCAAACAGCGTGCCACTGTGGCATACATTACCCTTGATCCTTCATATCCACTCTGGCTTCTCTTCAGACGCATCAAAGCACTCCAAGTTATTAAAATCACCTTTCAGATTCAGATTCCCTACTTCAGCTCGTCTTTGAACTCAACCCGATTAGCTTGTGCTAAATGATATTAAGCTAATACACTAATGCTTCTATTAACCTTGTATTGTTGGTGCCAACACAAATCACAACGTCATAAAGGCAACACGCAAGACCTGACATATTCGATAGACCAAACAGATAGTCTGAGGCCGAGGTCCTTTAAGTTAATCAGTTGTGATTCTTGCTATTCATATGAGCAGACAGAATCATAGCCCTGTCAGCTAAGCAAATTTGCAATGTTCGCTTTGCCCAACTTTAAACATCCACCAGGACTGGCCATACTAGAAAACTAACCTAACCCTAGCTAGCTGAGACAGACTTAACTACTCTCATCATGATCCATTAAGAAACAACGAGGGAGAACGCATGATGCCTTACCCTGTTTCCCTTGAGTCCCAGTGGTCCTACTAAACCCTGTGGGTGGAGACATGAACACAGTTAGTGAGTGACGTCCGTCCGGCCAATCAAACGGCAGCATTCTTCTCCATCAGAATGCTTACAGGGAGGCCTTGAGCTCCGATTGGTCCTGGTACACCTCCATCTCCCTTCACCCCCTGCAGAGACCGGAGACACAGGTTAGAGGGTGTATGGTCTCACACACACACAGACAGACGGATAGATGCCACACACACACACACACACACACGACTCACTCTCTCTCCCTTTGGTCCTGCTGGGCCTGGCACGCCGGACGGTCCTATCAGACCCTTTAGGAGCAGAAGAAGAACACACTTCAGTGGGTCGCACAACACACACACTGACACACACACACGCACACACACACACACTGACCAAGACAAAACCAACTAACGATCATCTCCTACTGATCAGGTTTGATCTCAGCACATCAACAAGGCCGTGGATTGACAACTATTCTCACAGACGTCATCACATATACTGTGTTTGAATTAGAGAATGTTTATATTGTTTATATGTTCATATTTTTCTATTTATTTGGGTAAGGTTTTTGCGTCTTGTTGTCCAAATCCCTCTGAACCTGTTGAGACACTGAGCAAACTGAACGGTAGAGTTCTGCCTCAGCTCTCTCTCTGAGCAGACGTCAGGGGTCCGAGGTCAGGGGTCAGAGGTCAGAAGTCGGGGGACTGAAGGGGCATATCCAGGAGGTGCAGTATTTCACAGAATGCAAAAAAAAAAAAGTCAGACAACTGGTACTGGTACCGGTACTGGTACTGTCATGTCAGGTACAGCATGTCTCCAGTGCATGCTTCATACGGGCAGCAGCTCCACAGCCAATCAGCTGGGAGCAAGGCGCTGAGGCGGGAGAAGGCGTTTAG
>OMNR01044124.1:7808-24416 GCA_900303205.1 Mora moro
TCGTCTTCTGTTGCTGCCCCAGCCATTGTAATCCTCGTCTTCACAGTGTAAATGCCAACGCCCGTTTTAGTTGTAATCTTCAAGAGCCTGTGCTTCGGTTTCACTAAAACTGCACGAGTAAACTCTGAAAATAGTGGTTTAGTAATGTTAATACTGCATTTGGCAGGACTCTGAACACACTGCACATTTGCCCGCTGCCGTCTCCGCTGTAAGATTTCCTCTTCGGCATATTCCCTCATTCATGCCACTCAGTAAGACTTGTAGTTGCTCATTTAATCCGCAGATTGCAAGCAGCCATTGTAAAATCTCATGTGGCGCTTCAGGCTGAAACTCACTGAGCCAAACTCCAAGCTGATTGGCCAGGGTGATTTTGCCGGGAGGGGGGAGAAAAAGACTACAAGAAAGAGCTTGTAGTTTGCTAAAAAATCCCGGAAATCCCAGCAAAAAGCATTTGTTTGATCATGCATAGTTTGATCCACAGAAAGCATTTCCAAGACGTTTTTTCATTTATAGGCATTTATTAGGCAACTTGGAGACCAATAAAATGTTGAAAATTAGTGGAAGGTCCCTTTAAAATCACCCAAATGACTTGGGTTTATCCCATCTGAACAAATAATTAAGTTCTTCAAAGAGATAATTTCCGGTTATTGGCTGCTTGCATAACCATGTTGGAAATTCACACAAACACAAGTCCAAAAGGAAATCCCCATACCAAATAAGGAATCAATGCAGCTCGAATCACAATCAATAGCAAAAAACGACTAGTCCAAGAAAGACAATACTAGATTAGACAAAAAAAATGCTATTGTAACTGGAGATAATAGGGAATAAATCTAATTATGTATGACTACTTTCCCATTCCTGATCACAGCCCTAGGTCTCAACCGGAATAAAGTAAAATAGTGTTTTACGTAATGAAAATGCTCCATTGCGTCGTCATCAGCACCTTCCATCAATTATTATGGCAGCGTTTCCCAGCCAAATCAGCACCACTGATGGCTCTGGTGGAGCTGAGCACTTAGCATCACTGTGTCCTGTATCTGGCAGGGTTGATTTGAAAGTATGCAGCCAAACCATAATAAACAGCAGCTGCTTACACACATATTGAAGTGGCGCAATATAAATGAAAATGGGAATGGGAGCGATGGCATTTTTAGCCTAGTTATCGTCTTTCTCGGCCTAGTCGTTTTCTGATATTGATTGTGGAATCACCTGTGTGGCATCACCTGTGTTTGTGATTCGAGCTGCATCGATATGATGAAATTGACCTTATTTGGCCTGGGGATTACGGAGGTCCCCGTGTTGGCTAGGGGTGTAACGGATCCGAGATTAGCGATGTGTTCAGTGCTAACTTGTCATCGCTGACGCTCTAAGCAGTTTGTGTGATTGGCTACCTGGCAACACGTGCCGCTTAGTTACAGCAGCAGCTATGTGACAAATGACAAAACAACAAATGAAATGCACCGTTTCCGCAAGCTTCATTGCAGTTTAATACAAACATTGTATTTTTATTACATACTTTTTTTTATAAATCATTTACTAAACAGTGTGGTCCGGCTGTGCGCCGAATCGTGGACGCTGCGCCATACAATTTAATTAAAAAATGTGTATCGATAACACCTCTAGTGTTGGCGTAAATTAGTTCCCAACACGGTTATAAAAGCAATAACCCAAAGCGACTCAACGACTTCAGGCGGGATAATATATCCCCCGTTCGGACATGATAGTAAGCCGTTCGAACGAGACAAACTTGGAAAACGTCTAATACATATTTTTTTCGCGTTGCCTCTGGGGGCAGTGAAGAAAAAGCTAGTAAGAAAGAAAAAAAAAAACATAACCACTGGATCACGTGGACAACGCAGGCAGCCAAGCACATTGATATTCTATTACAGGATGCCCTTCCTTTCTTTGTGGAAAACAACCAGGCCATGTCTTTTGCTGGGCAGTGTGACACAGTTAAGGGCCTGACCTGTGTCTGTGTATATCATGCAGTATATTGGAGAGCGCGTGGAGGTGACCACCGAGGAGGACGAACAAACAGTGGGTGGCGGTGACAAGCTGTTATCCTGACACTGATGAGGTCAGTCCAAGCCAAACAACAAATACCTCCCATATACCCAACAATGAACGTAAGGGTCCCATCCCTGCCCTGCATGTCATTTAGTTCCTTTATATCAGCAAATAGGAGTGAGCTGGAATAACCTAACTACTGAACTACTACTTATTTTGTTATTATGTGGAGTTTAACATGCAGCTATGCATTTCTTTATGTATTTCTACATGCATGTAGTTAAGACCGTGACCACCCTAAGAAAAATTAACAAAAACCAAACTTACCCCACATGGCTGGAAGATGAGACCGTCTACCTCATGGCTGACCTGCGAAGTGAAGCTCCCTTCCAGTAACTGAAAAATAAAAACAGAAAAACAAAAGCTGTTTACTTATACCAAACAAAAGGCACATAATATAAGTCAGAAAGCATAGCTAAAAATCTAGTAAGTACATCAATTTAGAAAGTCAGCAAGCACATCTCATACCTGGCACTCTAAAAGCCAGGCATGGATCGAGTTTCAACACAGAAAGCTTTGGGGCCAATCACATGCCGCAGAGATAAAAGAAAAGGCTCTGACACCTGGTGTTTTCCATTTCATCCGTCTGAACTGGGCAATGGTCGCTTTTAATTGATAATGCATGGCAGAAACACCAATGCCAGGTTATTGACAGACAAGACTGCAATTGCTCATCAGACATTGGGGATTGGGCATCGTTATGATTGGAGGGTGTTTGGCTCGTTCATTAGCTATGACCAAAATAACTGCCGTTGCAGGGGAAAGAAACCAGCAACGCCATATTGCACCATACTCAGGAGAAATAGCTGGAATATTGTACAGTGAAATTGCATTTCATTAAATTACATTGATTTCAAACAACCACAAAGGGACAGCATTAACAATAATAAAAACCGAGGCAGTTCCTGGAAATTCTGGGGATTGTCACTTCTTTTAAGTTGAGCTCTCTTTCTGATACATTAGAACAAAAAGACTACCAACACAACAATTCCCTTTGCTAAAACTATTAACTAAATACAAAACTTAACTAAGTACCAAACTAAATAAGTATAAAACTGATTATACATGTAACAAATTATCCAATATGGTCTTTATGGTCCTCAGCATGAGAACGCTATTACACAGCTTTCCACAAGCATCAAATTCAGCCAAAGAAACATTTACAACTAAACATGTTGACTATTCAAGTCACAAATAGGAGAATAAATAGCTAGTTTATTTTTCCACTAACTATGCCCGTTAAAACTCATGACTCATCAACAAAGCAATGGGGTACAATTATAGAGATTGCATTATATTAATCCCTGTGGGGAATTTTATTATTGCAGCAGTGCTAGAGGCCATGAGTAAGTAATAGCACAAAACATCAAACAATCAAACAAACAATAACCTTACTAACAACTTTCTATGAAGAATTTAGCAAAGACTGCGGAAACTAACATCTGAAAAAAAGAGAATACTAATCATTTTTTTAAAAGAAATCACCAATGAATCTTTGGTGATTTAGCAGGCATCAAGGAGGATGACTCATCCCTTGATATAGTGATATGTTGAAGTAACATGGCAACCCATCCAGGAAAATATTTCCTCCCCCTTCACATTTTGAATTTCCTCCGGGTAGAAACATGGTAACTGATCTTTTCTATAGGTTCCATGTCAAAATTAGATATAGGTTGGCAGGCAGAAAATGGCTTCAGTCAATAATGTAGAACGCTAATGCAAATGTGCACTACAGTGAAGATCAGGTAACAACCCAACCCATTGAGACGAAAAAAGGCAGAGAGCAATGCATTAACATCTCACAATCACACAGAATATATTACACAAGGTAGAAGAATATCTAGCCCCTAAGAACCTTTTTTTGTTTTCTTTTGGTAATAATCTTAAAATAGTACCGCAATACCATACAAGGCATTTGAACTTTATTCTTCAAACAGTTTCAAATGAGCTGACATTTCACTGTGTGACATGATGACTGGCCCTGCAAACAGAGGGGATGTCTCATGTAATGTCTCAAGCAGATAAGGAAGATGGCAGCAAACACTTTCACCATCATGGGGAAGACGAAGTATTATGATTTCCCCTTGCACAGCGGGGACAGGCAGACAAACAAAATCAACATCTCAATCACACATGAGAAAGCCAATCGCAAAGTGGAACTACATTGGTATCTTAAGAAATTCCACCTGTAGAAGCCCAACAGCAGAATCATTCCAGATTTTCAAGACCTTCGTGATCCATGCATTTAGTCAAGAATGTGTAAATGTCTAGTGGTTGGCAGTGTTGACTGAAAAAAATCCCCAGGTAAACTTATGTCTTGTTTGTTGTATATTATAAGAACAAACAGAACATGTAATTCGCCATGTATGCTAAATGTTATTGAGGTAGCATCAATTGATTAAAAGATTTCTACCCATGATGCTAATGCTAACCATGATGCAATACTATATATGATAAAAAACAAATATTTTGCCAAAGTCGTTTCTTTTCGGTTCTTTTGTTTTTACAATCTGGACATCTTTCACTGCCAAATGTTTACTGGTATATTTTGTTTGATTAATATGGATATGTACATACTGATGTAGAAGAACCATATTGGATAATATGGATATGTGCATACTGATATACATCTACAGTCCAAAAACCAAATCTTGTGATTTAGGGGAGGGGCTTGCCACGCATTTTTGCATTGGGGTAGACAGCTGAAAACAATCATCACGTTCGGAATGTTTTCTGATGGAGCTTCACCTCAGAATGTATAAATGTAGTAGAAAACCTGTGTTCATGTGGATTTTAGTGGCAGGGACCATCAACTGAAAAAAGTGTCAGGAGTAGATTAATGGTTCTGCATAATAGAGGTGATAAGAAACCAAGCATAAATACAGTATTCACTAAAGGAGCCTCAGGATCTTCAGCCTCATCTTTAGTGATGAGGGCAAACTCTGTTAACATAAAACACCCCTTATCTCAGTCTTAATTTATCAGTTGGCAACAATTTTTAGCAGTTACCAAGACAAATTAAGCTAACACAATGTCAATCAGTAAAGTGTATTAACATAACACCATTACCAATGGTAAATGTTTTATATCTGTGAAATCAAGTAGACAAGAGAGATTTCACCATCGGAACAAGGACAAGTGTCTGTGGTAGTACTTGTGAAAAAAAGTGATAAAGGAGGTTCTGAATTTTAAAGAGCAGTAAAACAATTCTCAATTTAGCTTGTTGCAAATTGAACCAACAGAAAAACATCACCGCAACATAATTTTTCAAGAATGATGAATGAGTCACAGTATTTCACACATGAAAGCTTGACAATCACGCTGACATAGAGAAGGCTGGGAGCCAAACTAAAAAGAACTACTGGCTTCATGAAGCGATGGAGTGTAGGCAGAAAGATGGAGTTCCATTTCAGATCCCTTGCCATCTCAGAACACCCGCCCACCATTTCTCTGTGCACACAGTAAAGCTTGGAAGAGAGGCATGGAGCAGAAAGTTTGACGCGCACACATCTTCCTACAGATGTCGGGTGTGCAGCGATGAGCCACAACACCTCCTTCACATCAAAGCCCCTCTGGAAAAGGACAGACGACGCTGATGGTCTGTAAATGTAGGGGTCCTGTGGAAGGCCAATAACGCAGGCCGTTATTAAGAGATGACAGTTTTCCAAGGTCCCCTTAAGGAACAGAGGAAGACGGTGACATCATGCATGCAGGTAAACAGGCCCACAAGCCAAAACACTGCATAACCATGAGCCGTGCTTTCCTTCCCCCAGACGGGAGAGAATAAGTGTCGAGGATGTAATAAATGGGGGGCAATTTTCTGCCTCATCCATTTTTATGTTGGCGGCTCATTGCCCATAGCCTATAGCATAGTGAGCCTTGAATCATGCCATGGCTTTGTTGGAGCCATGCAACATTCAGACGACAAATCGAACAAATCAAAACATTTTAAACACCACCGACCATCTACCAATTCGGCACAAACGAAATTGAATTGATAAAAATTAAATACAACATTTCTAGAAAAAAGGTAGGCCAAACATGCAATTACTCAAACAAGCTCTGGTTGGTTTGTTGCATTTAATTACACAACATTTTTTTGCACTTAGACTTCCTACTTTTTTGCAATTTTGGCTGATAAGCAATTCACAAAACATAAAGCATGTCCTGAGCAGTGACAAAGCTTTGCAGAAAATCTGCATGTGAGAATTGCTTAAAAATGCATGGAAAGATTGCACTGTGACAGCACAGTGAACCAACCAACCATGAATGAACCATTGATTAGCTGGTGTGGTCGTCCCTTCACAGTGGTCGGACAGCTAGTAGACAGAACCCATGTGGACTAGCCGTGTTTTGTGATTTTGTCTGCTTTCACCAGATGCAGTGTCTTGTCACTATGTTATAGTTGTATTACCGTGGTGGTGTTTGAATCCCATGTGTTTATGTACGTATATTTGCCCAGTCGGTGAAAGAGTGTCACCCGCAGCTGATAGTCGGAGGCCATGCTGACTAGCTGTGATTTGTCTGCTTCATCAGAATTTAACCTCATTGTCCGGAGACAAATTGTCTTTGATATTTAAAAATACACCTTCAATTTTTTAGAAAGCCAAACCCGACTGATTGTATTGCCGTTACTAAACCACTAAGGTCAGAGAGTTTACTCATGCAGTTTTAGCGTCAATCAATAAAGTATGGCTGCTTATATACATGCAGCCAGCACGGACGTTTGTAGTGGTCGTCATAGTTGGACACCAGGCCAGACACCTGGCCTGGCAGCCTCCACTCAAAAACCTCTCCTCTTCAGGTAAGGCTGCTAGACACGCTCGGACTAAGACCGCTGATTGTCCCTTTTGCTCCCCGCTTTAGATCGATTTATTGCGGATCGCAAATATCTATCCAAATATCCAATATCTTTCTAACTTTACCCTTGGTAGGATTATGGGGATGTTTATGTACGACAAAAACATCAGAGATGTTACGTTTCAAGGCAAATAACACTTACTTTTCCAAACAGCCTTTAAATACGTCCATCAGCTACGTACTATTATGTTTAGAGTTTATTCATGTAGTTTTAGCGTCTCATTCAAGGAATAAAGTATTACTGATTATACATGCGTACAATTAGTGAAAAAAAACCTAAAACAGTCTGGCATGTATGCCGTAAAGACATTTACAATTACTGACGGATGTGTATGGGTTATTTTTAGCAGTTCACTGACAGTCAGCCATCTTGGCAGTGCCATCTACTGGTGTGCATGCATGTAGGTAGAGGAAGAGTGAGAGAGGCTTTGCAGGCGTGGCCGAGGGATGCAATGAGGAACCAATACGAATGGCCTTTCAGAGCTTCTGAAAAACTGAAAACTCTCAATGGCTTTGGAATTAATTTCCCCATCATATATGAATAACTTAAATGCAGCAATGCACATATAATTGTCCATACTGCGGAGAAGATCACCGGCTGCCACATCTCCTCTCTCAGAGACCTGTACACCGGCAGGACTATGAAAAGAGCTGGGAAGATTGCGGCAGACCCCTCTCACCCATGCTGCCACCTCTTCAGGAAGCTGCCATCCATTATAGGTCCATTGCCACCTGGACAACCCGTCACCTCCGCAGCTTCTTCCCTGAAGCTAGCTGGTAAACAGCCACTTATAGCTCCTTCCCCTGTTGTGCACTACAATTACTTTATACCTGCTGCACCTTACAGACTCCTTTCAAATGTAAATGTGAAATTATGCAGTTTTCATTCCACAAAACAGGATTATACAGCCTTCATGTCATGGCCACACTGTAGCTTTAGGTGCAGATGCTTAATCGAAGACAGGGGAGAGTGATTGTTATCTAGTAAGGTGGGGGTGTGTGTATTGCTTCTAGCTCTTTTCGTGCCTAATGCAAAAGGTCCTTGGCAGCCAGCATGGGGTTCCCCTGTTCCATGTTGCCTTTAATATGCGGTGTACAGAAAGATACTTTGGTGGCATTTAGTCAAACCAGTTGGCAGAAAATAAATTCTAGGCTTTGTTTTCAGTTTGATTTGGGCTGTTCAATGGCTCTGTGGTCAATATTTTATTTATTCTTGGCCTTTAAAAACTACAATGAGACAAAAAAAAAAACATGTAGTACATGGAATAGCAGGCTAAATAATATTTGGTTTGGTCAACATATTTATTCTATTTAGAACTATTAGTATATTTAGGGCTTGACAATATGTGGGAGTAAATGTATGCACAGCTCTGACCACGCATACGCATAGCAAGTGGCAGTGTGACTAGGAAAATGAACAGATTGCATTGCAAACATGACCAATAAATGGTTTTGACAAACTCCATAAAGTTACAAATATATATCCAACCAACTTCTTTTTTTAATTTTTTTTAATGCATTGTTCAATTGATGTAGATGAATTAAGGGCTATTCTGCGTGTTAATTAATTAATTGAAATGATGTCATGAAATTGTGCCAGGTCGAAAACGTTTCGGTGCGTTGTGGTCCCTCTCCACCCTCTGGTTTTTTTGGGTACTGGCATGTTTCAGTCAAGTTAAGAGATATAAGCTGGCATTTCCCGGCCCTCACTAAGCCTCATTTAATGCCCGCAGTCCTCGATGGCATCACCACTTAATGCACACAGTACATTCAGATTCCATACACCGCTGCCAACATTTCCATAGGAGCAAAATCGACTGCAATCACCATTCGACAATGAACAGAATACCACTCGGCAACGACGCTGGTGTTGCACATCTCTCGAGGGCGTGGCTCCGTTTCACTCTTCCCCCCCGCCCGTTTGTCCAGTGTCCACTCCTTTATAGAGCTTGGTTTTAGATCAATACTTTCAACCTCTAATAGGGCTACTGTGCAGGGTTCAGCAGACACGCTGTTCACCGCAAGCGGCACTCACTCCCCATGCTGCGTGTTTTAGTTGAGAATGAGGAGGCACAAGAGAAAGTACCAAAAAAAGCGTTCTCTACTTTCATTACACTTCTGTCGCAGAAAAGTTCAATCTCACTCAGTGAGGGAAAAAAAAAGATTTCTTTGAGATTTTCCCGTTGCCGTGCTCATCCATTCCATCAACAGTTTCTTTCCATTTTGTCATATTCATTCACACATTTCCTGTGGCATTAAAAGGGATGTTTTATGACCATATATGGCATTATGGGCATTAAATGTATGGTAGTGAGGATTTAGAACAGCCAGTATTTATCAAGGGAAATTGTGTATCGAAACGAGTATGAACATTCTAAATTTCATAGGATAGCATTTAGAACTTTTAACTACAAACAGTTAATAGATGAGGGCCCCGATATGCTCAGAATGCTAACCACCAACTTTTGAAGTAAAGGTAGAAATGTATGATTCATGACATCGCTAAGCTAGACACCTGTGAACATAACAGGTGTCTGTGGTCTAGACTCCCTAAGTGATATATTGCAAAACATAGTGGTAAATTGCTATTCTGCTTCTTCAAAATTTCAATAACAAACATTACCAGCGAACAAGAGAGAGTGATGAAAAGAATATTTAAAGTATTTCAAAAATGGAACACCATTGTGACCATTATGCTCCATTAGGGCTTGCTATAAAGTCTACCATATCACATATATTTATAAAGGATTGAAAAGGACTGAACATCTTCTGTTTTGCAAAGAAATGTTAACTTTCAAGGGTATTAAGGAAAATCTCACGTTGTAAAACTATTTTCCTTTGTTGACGTTGTCTGAAGATTGACACCTGCTGACAATACCCAGATAACTTCAGTTACAATTTGAACTCGACTTGATCCTGGAAATAAAGGGAAAATAGCGAAAGGAAATGAACAGACACTCTTTCTCTGGAATGCAATCCCTGCTGAACCGATTTTGTGTGCATCATCACAGCTTGCGTAACAGCTCAGCGACTTTGAAGGGAGAACAAATAAATGCATCTCAAAGCAACTGAGGTACACAACCGTTATTAGTCATCTGAACCATGTATAGTTTTTTTCCTTCTTCCAAGTAGCATGAGCCCTTATGCAACAGGCGGCGAGTTCTCCCGTTATGAGTGGGCACAGCGAGAGGAGAGAACACACAGGTGATGGAGTGCACCTTTGTTCCTGAACTATTTCTTAAGGGGGCAAATGACTCTCCAGATTAATCTGATGAAAGATATAGATAGATAGATGTTAGAGGGCGGCAGTGGCTCAGGGGGAAGAGCAAGTGGACGGTTGCTAGTTCGATCTCCGGCTCTTATTGTTGGGGGATGAATGATCGGATACCGTGCGGTATCAGACAGAATGGATCTCTCCGTCTCCACAGAGATTGTCATCAACGGGAAGAGTGCCCTGGACCAAGTTGAAAAAAATTAAATTCTGATGCCGAGTTGACATGAACGGATGCGCGCACCGTCGTCATGTATTTTTTTCACAGCCTTTTATTGTGAAAACTTAATTTGTAATATAGCGGAGGAGCTGAGCCTTGCCTATAGACAGCTGTGGGAAACCCTGATATTGTCAAGGTTGTAGTTCTTAAAGAAACCTTAAAAAAACGTTTTTAAGGCTTAAAAGGCCTAAAGGTCAATACTTCCCTGGTGTTGGACATTCTTCCGCATTAAGCTGGCTTTTTCCAACACCGAAAAATTGCAGGCAATAGGTTTGAAAATGCCTCTGGATTCGGGATTGCACATGAACCATTTTGAATGATAGAGGAGTGAGGGAAAGAGATGGAGAAGCCGGACACCTAAGCGTGTTACTTCTCTATCCACAGTGGCTGCCTTCACACATTGTGACAGTTAGGGTGACAGAGACAAGACAGTTAGGGTGTGAGGTCAGCAAGCCAACAAGAAGCCCAGGCTAGGTTAATAAGAAAAACACTTCCGGTGGGGGATTTACACTCCTAGTGTGCCACTCCTATTCTCATCCAAAAATCAAAAACACTCATTCACAAAAGCACATTTGTCTGGACTTAATGGGGGAGTTATAAGAAAAGCAGTTGCAGTACTATCTGGCTATTTAATGAGGGTTAACACACAAAGGGGGTGAGTGAAAGGAGAGCCATCCCCCATCATGACAATTCGTGCCAGGTTGTAGCCATGGTTACTCAGCCTGGCTTTTACAAACAGCAGCAACAGGTGACAATAACCACGATTACATCCATTTCAGATGAACAAGAGATATCTTTAACAAGATGAAGGTGTGACCCAACTGTAACCTTGGCAATGGGACAATAATCCAATAATCCTTTCTCAATCCAAAAAGATACATGTGGCTATTCAAGATAGGTGATGGTATAGGTGTTGATTGCTCTTGCTTCTTTAAAGCCTAAAAGACTGTAAATTAGGGCCGTTTATACATCAAATAAGCATTAAAGCTAGTAACAGCAATTAACCTTATTCCAAATACTAACCACTGTCACTTGTTTTTTTTTTTTGCATGCTTTCTTATACCAGGTGAAATTTGGGTGGGATTAAAAAGGGATGTGCTGCCATCAGCAAACCCCCAAACCAATCAGGTTCATAGACATCCCGGGAGTTTGCTGAGGTAAGCAAATCTATGAATGATTAACCAATCAGGGTAGTTGTCCCACCCCAAAGATGCAACAAAACCTTTTTGCTTTTGTGTATAAAGAATCATATACTTATACACCATCTTATATACATGCAGCACAGACTTTTGACAAATAGGTTTACTAAACCACTATATTCAGAGTGCATGCAGTATTAGCGAAACCAAACAACAGGTTCACGAAGGTTACAATTAAAACGGTCTGGCATTTATACTGTGAAGACGAAGAATGTCTGCGGCAGCTACAGATGACCGTACAGACCCACAGGCTGATGTGGAAGCGTGTGCAAACCAAACACAACAGGCAATGTTTTGCTGAAAAAAAAGCAACCTGGCACAATCTCCGTTATCAACGGTTGCAGGCCATGAGTGTATAATAAGAACACGAGCTCAGCGAGTGCGTTGTAAAACACTATGCTATGTTGGACCAATGTGTAGTGGAGACTTTCTTTAGGATACGGTGATATGGCAACTAACTTCTCCAACAGTGTGTTGATGTTATACTTTGGGTTCGTCATTACACTTAGCGTAAGATTATTTGAAGGAGGCGTGGCTAGGTAGCTGTCAATCAAGCATGCCTCGGACACTCCTTTTTGAACAAACATTTCAAATATTTAAGAATGTTTATTCGTACTCAAATATCGGTATATGCATGATAAGACTTATTTTTTACATCATGTATGCATGTATTTTTTTCATGCAGGCTTTAAGGAAAGCTCAATTATCTTGACCATGTTCTATTTGAATAAAGGTAGAAGCTTACTCTGATAAAATATACAAATCTGAGATGAATAAATTGTGTTAAAAAATAACACTCTGCTTTCCACTTACTATGACTTTCGACACAAGCCCACATTATGAATTGAAACATGTTTTTACCGACAAGGATAATGTCCTTGATTGAAATGACGATAACATTTATTTTGTGACTAGGTGGCTAATTGCTTTTCCTATTTGATGAATGGGAAGCGGATATTAGAATATTCATAAGCAGAGGTAAAATAACTAGCCGATTTTGGATGATGGGGGTGTCAGGTGGAGGAGTGGTGGGGGTTAATACAATTTAGCCAAAGACTTTGGCTAAATTGACTCAGACTTCATTAAGTCTGAGAACATTTGGCTAAACATGTTTCAAGTTTAATTAAGCTTTATTGCCGATGGGAGTAATCAAGCATGTCATGCTTATTAGTGTTCGGAATCAACCAATGCGGTTTTTCTGTTTGCTGTACATTGCTGGACAACTCTCAACCCCCAGCCATTACTGACATTTGAGGCCCTGCAAAAGCATTATGTGCGGGGCGCATTTCATATACAACATCACTCATGATAACGCTCATCCTCAATGACGCATACTAGCTTAAAAAAAGTATCGCAAAGTTGCCTTGCGTCATAACCATGGGGACAACACCTCCCCCTCCTTCCTCCTTCCTCTCAGCCAAAAACAACAACAATTATCTATTTTTTTATTTAAGAGCTCAAATTTGAGCTGAAACAGGGCTCACTTACACTTTAACCATTTTCTTAGGCTATAAGCATATTGTGCCTTGAGCACAGAACAATCTTTTATCCTGCCTAAAAAAAACTAACCACCTTGATTTTGTCAACTCCTTTAAACCTGCACAATGTAAGTTGTAGCTATAGTTATAGCCATTCTTTGGGTTCTCCCCAAATAATGCAATAGTGGCACTGTGCCACCATGCTACTTGCCAGCGCCACCAATGCCCATTTAATTTCTGAAAAGGTTAAATTGGTTAAAACACGTTTTATTTGAATAATAAGCAAGCAAAACTACAATATCACAAGTAAGTGCTGTGTGGAGGAAGTCAGTGGCTTTTGGATCCACTCTTGGTCCGAGTCCAACTCGGTTATGGCAGAGCTTCAATGTAAAGCCAGACGAGCCACGGAGCGCTGTGCCAACAGCCTCGCGTAGTAGAAAGGACAACACAGGTCGGAAGATTCGATTTTAGGTCTTGTACTGCGTTAATGTGTAATATAATGGGTGCCAATGGATGCCACTGCGATGCACAGCTTGCGCACCACGGTTTTGAGAAGTGCTGGAAGTTATAGAGCGGCTGTAGGGTGGCACCGGTGTGAGTGCTCTCATTGGAAACAGACCCACTTAAGTTCCAATTAAGACACACGGCTCTGAATGTATGGGGTACTTCAAATTATCATAAAACCAAAAAGTTGTAATTAAATTGCACTGCAGCACTAGCACTATTCGGCTTTAAAAAAAAATAAAAAGTAATGAAAAAGTAAATGTGAAGCAGAACAAAACAATTTAAAGAGAAAAATTCCCTGGGTGGATTGACTTGTGGATGGGCGCGTTTATTGGGCGCGCAATATTTTTAATGTAGTAAATAGCTGCAGTAGAAAAGTTACATAGTGCAGGTTTAAGATGGACTAAATGTGCTTTAGTGGTTTTATCATTTGTAGTTGTAATCTGATGCCCACCCAAGTCAATTTCCGTTTCATGTTGTAAGAAATTCTATCGATATTCTTGTGCCTTGCTGAATTGTACGCTTCTCATCATTTAAGCCATATTTCTTTATTTCTTTATAATGGACCTAATGGTGCTTACATAATCATTTTTCCAATATTGTCAGAAGAGAAAAAGCTATTCACTTTCCAGGCCAGATTAACATTTGTAGTTTAGAGAGATAAAAGATATAATATAATATAGTAATAGAATATTTAAATACCTTTGGAAGGTCCATGGTTGTAACTAACTGAAATCCCCATTGAGGAGGTGATATGTTTCCAGTATTTTTTCAGAATTGTGAACCAAGAAAAAAAAAGAAAAAGGGGGAAGAATGTGGCCTTACTCACTGCTGCCAGCACTGAACCCAAAGTGAGGCATATTAAAACTAAAAGCCTTGGATCCGTTTAGATCTGACATCAGCCTCTGTAGATATTTCAGATAGCGCCTCTGTCTCTCTCCTTCTCTCTCTTCAAATGGTTTATTATTCTTAGGTGGGAATTTGAGTGGGATGAGTTATGCCTCATCTAACCTGGGTCGAAATCGCTGTGGTGCATACCCGTAATAATGGGTGAGCAAGAGAATCACCAACGGTTTGCTAAATTCATACTATTCAAGTTATTTGTTATAAATGTATTATCGGCAGTAATATACATGTTGACAATTCTTCTGACATTCCATTATATTCAACTTTCTAGAAATACAATTAAATTGGCATTGTAATCAACCAGTGTTGTATTCTATGGAGGGTAGACAGAGAGCCTTGAAAAGTACTGAAGAAACAAAAAAAAATACCAGTAATGAAAGTGCTGCAGAAAAAATAGCCTAGTATCAGACTAAAGGTAGCATATAAGTGTAGTCTCAGACTGGAAATCTTCTTCTGGGAAATTTCTGACGAGCATGCCATGAAGTAAAGGCTGGGTGTTCCCATGAATAAATGAGTTTGATTCCCCTTTGAGTGTCCCCCTACAACAGAGCTATGGCTGTGGTGAGAGCAGATGGCCACTGTATAGAACAATGGGCCATTGAAGAACCTGAACCAGTTCCAATGACTTCATTTATAGATTTTTTTCCTCAACATGCAACTCCCTCCACCCCACCAACCGTCACACGATGGCCTCAAAAAGGGTGTGTAGCCTTTGGAGCACAAAGAAAACCAAAACTGAAATACCGGTAGATGATTCAACATAAATGTAAGCCAAACGCGACCATTTTACACTAAATCGTATATTATTATTTACATATACCAATACCTTTGTGGCAAAGTATTGATACCAGCACTCAGTGAGTTGATGTAAAATGAATCCCACGCTTGATTGTATTATTAACTAATAAGGCTGAATATCTACATAGCTCACCATTAAATCTGATTGGTCATCAGTCAGCTGGCAGATAACTGTATTAATGAACAACACAGCTGCTGTGTACAAAACAAGAATCAACCAAAAGTTGACACAATAAAATGTAGAATGGTTGTTTAATTGTTCGAACCACATACTTCAAAGTATATAGACCCAATGTCAAAATGATTAGATATCCCAGATTTCCCATCTTAGTTTTTAAATGTTACGTTTATTTAGCTTTTTTTTATCATTACGATATAGCCAATTAACTTTTAGTGGTAATCAAGCAGTTGCTTTCATCTCGTTAATGGCACCCAAGTGGCCTCCACAACGCTCCTTAGCACTGAAGAAGCAAAACCAACCTAAATCTCAGGCGAGCCAAATGATGATTGATGTGAACACCATGAGCAGGACTGTAGCAATGAAAGTATGGATGAAACCTACCTCATCGCATCTTTTATCTGCTCATGCGGTTGTACGATCATGTTATCACAGATATTCTTGAACGCCAATTATGGGTGTGAACGTCATTCAAACTAAAGAAGTGTTTTGAAGTACATCATACAAAAGTGTGAATGACAAGCTATTGTGATTAAGTGTACTAATATTAATAATAATAAAGTCAAACATTGTATCCATGTGAAGGTTGTTTTTTTTTGTTTTGGGAGACGTAGAAGTAACATTACCTTGCGAGAAGCATGGATGTCAAAGAAGGGCTTGTTTCGGACACTGAACGGCTCTTTGGTCTTGTCAATCTGTCCATTTTTCATCTTCTCCATCCGGGGAGATATTATTTCCTTTTCTATGCACAGCAGTCTGATGTTGAAATCACACTGTCCGACAGGCTGCCCCTGAAAACAGAGCAACAAGCGACTCAGTTATCTCATCAAAACCTAATCTAAAACATACTTTAGACCTTTACGTTCACAAAGCTGCTATATAACATTCAATATACAACCAATACAACCAGTTTTGATAATTTCCATGAGGTTATCATGTACAAATGTAACAGATCCCTATGGTAAGAGATAAATAATCACTATAAAGAAGGATTCATAAGCTACCAAACCACTGCGATGGCAACAGTGAGTCCTGAAATGTCTGGAAGGCCGAGAGCAGAATGACCCTGGAGTGCACATTGGTGGCCACAATATCAAACCTCAAGGTTAGATGAACATCGCAAT
>OMNR01044126.1:0-12500 GCA_900303205.1 Mora moro
TAGAACAGCAGGAACATACGTGTGTGTGAGAAAATAAATCTATGTATTTCAACGGTCTATATACACACACCATTAAGATGCTAAGCACACACACACACACACACACACACACACACACACACACACACACACACAAGTGTGTATGAGTGTGTTCTACTGCAGGTGCATAAGGGGATGTTGCTCCACTCCTGTGACCTTACCAAGACAGACAGACAGACAGACAGACAGACAGACAGACACTCAGATGGAATGGTTGAACCAGGAATGGGTGTATGCTCTACAAACTATATAGGTCTATATACTAAATACTATATATGGCACATATATATATTAGTCACTCATTTTTAAAGTTAATAGTACTTACATTTTTGTTAAAATAAGTACTAATAACTTTTCCTTAGGTACTAATGGCAAGCTGTCCTTTGGACAAACTAGTCACTTACATTGACTACTTACATTTTACTAGTATCTATTTGAAAAGTTACTAGTAACTAAAAAATAAGTACTAGTAAGTTTGTTTTAGGTACTAGTACTTTCATTTTAGTTACTATTATAATATTAATATAATAATATATTAATAATAAGTACTCCTATTTTTAAAATTTTTACATTGAATCCTATGGGGCTTCGTCAAGGTACAAGTACTTTTATTTTAGTTGCTAGTATCTAATTGAATAGCTACTAGTAACTAAAATAAAAATACTAGTACCTAAAAAAGTTACTAGTACTTAATATTTTGATACTATTGCCTTCCGGATGTACTAGTACACTAGTACATCCGTTTTAATGGCTTTGTTTACCATCTCATTCATTTGTCACTTTTTTGTATTGTCATTAGCCACTAATGGCTCTGTTTTATTCACATCATTTTGCAAGATTACAAGTAAAGCTCTGACCTCTTTGATAGAGAAGGGCTTTGAAATGTACGTGTTCAGCTATATCTTCAATTACAAAGGTGAGTAACTTAAACATTCATTATTAAATGAATGACTACAGTTCACACAAACACATTTAAGTAATTTTGCATTGCAGATGAAGGCTATCAGTTTGAGTTTGTCGTGTTATTTTTTATATCTGGACAATTTAGATCAAAGACAACACTGGCAAAAGCCAAGAACCATAGAACCATTTTGATAAATACCATACAGTTGTTCAACATAGTTCAGTGATTAAAACAACTATGCTAAAATCATTCAGTAATGTATTAAATCATCATCCACTTCCTATTAAAATGATAATTTTTTTAAGAATAATAAATGTGGAGTACACCAATGAATGTCACTCACTGTGTTGTAAACCTGGACATTCTGTTTTGCAGGACCACTTCCTGACATCTCTGTGCTCCGGGTTGAAGAGGCATACAAAACCTTTGACCAAGCCTTTGGTCTGCACTACGGGAAGTCAGCTGACGATATGTTGGTTGACTCTGGCTTAAGACCAAGCTGGCAGTGTTCTATCTTACCAACAGCCACCAGTGATGCCAATTATTCTTACCATCTTTGTTTGTTGCTACTCAATTTGCTTAAGTTGATTGTTCACTAAAGTTGAAAAACTTAAATAGAAGTGACTGATTGCCTAATTACTTTTATATTTAATATTGTGAATATATTGTGAATGAATATTGTGTTGTGGAAAATGTATCCTAATATCACAAATTACATCTCATTTGCTTTATTACTAGTTGATTTAAAAGGCTGTGGTATAAATTCTCCTTGTACCTCGAGATGGCTCCCTTCACCTCTCCAATTGAAAAGTAGTATGATAGTTAGCATTTATATTGCCACTGTAGACAAGAAGTCTGATACTGAGGCCATGCCAATTTCCTGACCCCCATAGTGTCTTGCAAATTAACTTGGCCTCTCCCACCATGGCTGGCTTCAGCCATGGCCAATTCCCCATGACGGCCTCTCCCCTAACCTTTGTTTTGTTGATATCAGACCTATAACCCTTTGATGTTACTGCCCACCATGTGAAAGTTCCCCTATAAGAGTCATGTACACCCATTGTCTCTCTAAAGATGCTTGGTAATTGCTGCTTGCGTGTCTTCCCATGATCATGTTCCATTAAGCAAATGCCTTGCTGTCATGAAGTGTCAAGTAAATTATTTTGCATCATATAGCAATATTTACAAAATGTATATACACATACTAGATAACTGTTAGCATAAGGTCCATATAGTAGGCTATTATATTGAAGTGATTAAAGTATGTTTTTCTTTAGGGCTTTTAGAAGGCATGCATATATACAGATGGCTCCTACATAGCACATCAACAATGTAGTTGCACGAAAAATCAAATTAATAAATAAATAACTGCATCTATACATGGGTATTTAGGCTTAATTGACACATTATTTACATAAGGTGCAAACTACAGTAATGTTCCTAGGTTATATTATACCATAGTAGCAGTGTTAACCCATTGCAGAAATGGATATTGCACTCATGCAGCTGGAAATCAAAGACTGAGCATTTAGGATATAAAATGTAAAACATGAAATACTTCTGTTAATGACAGATTACATAACGTTGTGCATAGATGTAAAAGTATATTAGAAGAGGAGTGTTTCCCTCCCCTGTTCAGCCAGTTTCTTTTGCTCCAAATTAGTTTTTGACCAATCATGTTCCTGGGGGCGGGGATCTGTTGGTGTGCGTTACATGGAGTGGGTCTCAACTGGAAACAACCTGACTGGCAGAACCACTTCAAACGTGATATTGCTACACTGACCATCGTTTGGAAGGGACTAAAAATACTTCAGAAGTAGGGATGCCACGGTGAGGACATTTTCCCACCAGTTAATAAACTCTTGACAACACCGCTGTTACCGATTACACTGGACAATTTACAAGAAAAGATTTTCGTCGATGACGCTCAATATCTGTAGAGCGCAGCGGTGCTTACTTTGGTCTTTAACATTAGATCTTTAGATCTTCCCCTTACTTTGAACGAACCAAATACTTAGAATGTTGGTTCATTGTTATTTTTTCGGCTCCTGCTTCTCACTGGAGCCGACAGTGACACTTTCAGTTTCTAATTGTACAATCAGTCATCTTAAGTAATGATAACACGCTTAGCATTTCACAAATTTTATTTTTTTTATTTGATGAACGTTGGCACTGATACGAAACTGAACTAAATGGCTTTTTATTTATATATATTTTTAAAAAGATGGTGGGCACCGGTAACACCGACTACCGCGGCAAGCCTAGTCAGAAGATTATATGTCTGTCGATTATGCTGTCATGGCTTCCATCTTTCAAAAAAGAAAAGAAACAAATTACTACTTGGCAAAAACTTGGACGTGAAACCAGACTACACTCTCACTTTAGAAGAGTTTACAGGAACTGTTGGTGACGATGCCAAGGCGGTGTGCACTAATTGCAAGACTCTTCCATAGCTCTATCAGCCTAGTGCTGCCGCAGCTGATTGTATTGTATTCTATTGTATTGTATTGGAGGTCTAATTAAAAATATGGCATCCGAAGCACACACAGTTCTTCGTCATGTCCCACATATGCAGCTTGTATGCCCTTGCCATTCAGGAATTGTATTTGTTCTTCCATAATTGCAAACAACGGACTGATAACTAAAACGATAGCATCATCTTTCCATTGTCGGTATCCCTCCTTGGCCAACAGCAAAAACAAATTCGGCCAGCACTGATAAACCTTTCCCGTAGCCGGTGCAAAGACAAGCTAAAACATCCTGTCCGGAAACCAATGTTCTTAGACAAAGTGTCTGTAAAGGTTTAAATTCAAACCTGTGTAGTAGACTGGCCAGTGTAGAATCGTCTTCTGAAACCTCCATCTTGCCACCCTCAAATGAGTCCAGACGAATATCTCAAAACAGGACGTAACACAGGAAACCCTGCATAACTCCACCCCTCGCACTTGTTGGTTTCTGGCATAGGTGCTGTGTAGTCTCCCCCCAGAAGTTCGGCTACAGCATTGTAAAACTTCTGGATCTGAGATTATTAATGAGGAAAATAGAAAGAGAACCACAGAACGTCTTACAAAATTATTAATTTAATTTTGAGAAAATGTAAAGACATTCAAAGAGGCTTTCTACAAGGAAATTATTTTTGTCACGCTAATTTGCTTGCTGTTGATTCTTCTCTGGTAAATCTACAAGAAGAATCGAAGGCATGTTGTCGATTGAAATGAACGCAGAATTAGTTGAGTCTGACGGACTATCAGGCAGTGTGTGAACTGCACTTCACAGTAAAAGCAGTGTGGGAGATGAGGCGTGACCAAACCATTTGTTTGTAAAAATGAAGTTAACCAAATGTTATTTTGTCACCCATGATGAAATACACACTTGACTTTCTTGTTAATCATTTGCAGATCGGTAAACATGAATTGATGTGTACATAAAAATTAAACCTGCATGTTGTATTTTAATTCACAACAAACATGACAACCTAGACTACTACACTGAGAGTCTGCGTCATGCTTATTCATGATTGATTTAAAATATTGTTTTACTAGTTTGTCCAAGGGAATACATGTTAAAATGGCCAGCCTGGCAAGCCATTTTGACATTTATTCCCTTAGACTAATCACTAATTTAAAGTTCCTAGTGAATAGTTACTAGTAACTATTAACTAGTAACTTTGTTTTTGGTACTCTTACTTTTATTTTAGTTACTAGTATCTAATCAAATAGATAGGCTTTTGTAAATCTTCTGATGACTTCCAATTAAGGATTTGCATCACTTCCTGTAGGGCCTCCAAATTGATAATCTTGTATGTCCTTGAGGCCCTCTTTCATATAAAAGAGACATCAGGTCTCTAGTGTCCTAGACCCCTAGGTCACCTGCTAATTGCATCACTTCCTGTAGAGCTACAACTCATTTAATTTTAGTAGTCTTTAGTAGTAGTATCTTGTTAAACAAAATGTGTATATAAAATTACCTTTGGAATTGACTTTTTGGCGAAACACGTCGGGTTACCGGAGGGTGACTAGGCGCATTGCTACTGCTAGTCTGTCAGAAATCCAAAGAAGAAGAAATGCCTCATCCCTGGGGCACTCTAATAATCGACATTTTTATTGAAGGAACATCATCAAAAAGTTGCATAAAATAACACATAACATAACAGGTCAGATAACTACACAAGGCAAAGACAATCATTCAAACATGCAAGCTACATGGTTTCAGTGATAGCAGTGCCCATAGCAACCACCATACCAACAATAGAACTGTTGTTAACTAACAAACTTAACATCATATACATTCACTGAACGAAGATTATGAAAATGAAATGCACATTTCTCGCTAGAAATGTTAGCAAAGCGCAAAACTATCTTAAAATATTGCATTTTCCACTGACAATAAAAGGAATGTCAGCAATTTTGTTTTCGCCTCTTGCGTCTTGTGCATGATGCTGGGGCATGACGCAGCGATCAACCAACAAATCGATGATAACGGCCCTCTGAACCTACTGGTATGTCTAGTAGGCACCTACTGACCCATAGATATGAGGCTGATAACCATTGATTATGTCCATTCAAGTGAGTGATAAAGTGGGTGTATTACACTTGAAACTATAATCCTTGTGCAGGGGGAGGTTGACACATTTTTTTTTAAAATAATTTTAAGAAAATCATGATGACGACCAAAAACGTAACACTTCACCTTATTCTTGACCAAATCCCTGTGTTGCAAATACCAAAGTCCATATTTCGCTTCAAACTGTTGTACTCCTTGTGCAAGGGGAGACACAGACAGTTCATACAAGTGTTGGCCATGGGAAACTCTCTCTGCTCAGCAGCCCCAGGCAGATAACTTTGTAGATGAAGGAACTCAATCGACAGACGTGGTACCAATCCAACAGCAGGGACTGTGCTGCATCCGTTAGCAAACATGAAAATATTTTTCAAAGAGGCGTCAGCATTACCCTCTGTTGAGAAAAAGATATACATTTTAGTAAAGGTGCAATAGGACAGATTGTGCATTTTTACAACAATACCAGAAATCCCTCCTATTGGCTTGCAATTGGTCCCATGGCTTTATACATACTGCCCTCCAAAAGCCTGAGAATGGCAGGACCCCTGATTGGTTGTTTTGTCTGGGCTGCTTAAAAGCTCCCAAATAAAAACAAACACCACCTTTTAATCTTAACTTTGTGTGAGTCAAGGCTCAAATTTATTTTTCCATTACGAATAACTTTCTGTTAATAGCCCAATAATTAGCCCCCATATCCGTAGTAGACTACCAGCATTGCTCGCCTTCTGCATCTACTAGGTAGTCCCTCCAGAAGCCCACAGCAATGTTCTCCTCCAGCCAGCGATTACTTCCACGGCTGGAAAACCGGATATCGAAGAGCAGATTTCTTAGGGTCTCCGGATTCAAATGTCCTCAGGCTCTCCTTGAACCTATCGTAGGTAGCAGATGGATTAACAGTGTATATAATAGGAGCATATCACCCTTATTAAGTAAGTAATACATCTAAACTCATATTGTAAACCTATTCTGTGAGAGAAGCTACATTACTTAATATCTTACCGTTCAAGTGGACCATAGATTCGGTTCACAACCTGGAAATGAAGGATGTCCTGCAAAAGCAGGTATTTGTCTCCAATGCATTTTAGGACCCATAGACAACCTGCAGTACCTAGGTGATCAGTCAGGACCTCTGTTGCATCCAGTTCTTCCATTGACCCAGCCTCAGATATCTAAAAAACAAATAATAAAACATCCTGTACACAGAATTGTTGCATTTGGCATATTAAAAATTGATGCCTTTTACTCAATTATTCAAAAAATGTTTCTAAATTACTTTTGTGATTTTGGCTCGCATCATGCACATCCTGTATTGTTGGCGAGACATTTCCATTTCTAACACACTGATATAGAGTGTTAAAGAAAAAAATAAACTGTGGTTATTGAGGCTTGGGTGGGTGGGTTTTATTCTCTATACACTTGGTAGTTAAAATAAGTTAGTGATGGCTGCAGTGAAAAAGTGAAAGCATTGGGAAAGTGGCAGCACAGCTTTAAGATCCATCACATTCACCAGTTTACCAGTTTACCACTGTCAGAGCCGGTAAATTGAAACATGACGGTATAGCTTTTAACAACATTAATGGAGGGACCGGTTGAGTCCAGGGAGAGGTTTTTGTCCCCCTCTGGACCTGCCAGCATTGGTGAGAGTTGTAGCTCCTGAATAAGGAGGGTTAAGTACTCTCTCTGTGGACCGCCAGAAATCAATACCCTCCTCTTCATTACTACTCATCTGAGAATGTAACTGATTTCCTGTTAAATGCTCTGAAAGCACTATCAATATCAGCATGATTAATATTAAATTGGCAGTTTGCATTCTAATTCTTTACGATGGAAAGCTCCTGAAGGAGGGAGCAGAGTGACTCCTAAGCAGAAGAATCTTCTGTGTCCCTGTAGCCACATAATGACGTTGTTTAATGAGTATACAATTGAATCCACTTAAATTAATCTTATATAAGGTCATATGCATAGGAAACTGTAGACACTAACAAGACTAGAATATTTGCATAAATAAATAGCATATAATAACACAATACTTACCGGATTTCATTGATGTCATCTGACGATGCAATTAAATTTTATTTCACATAGTTCAGGTATAGAACGCTTGTTGGCTTAGGCTCAATGACTTCCGTGACTAAAACCTCTGGAAGGTCTTCTGTACCATCAGCTTTGGTGTTCTGCTGGCTAAGAGCCCGTTGGAAGGATTTAAAAAATAACACTATTATGTTACTATTATATTTATGATGTAGAAGCATTTTACAGAGAAAGAGGTATCATACTTACTGCAATTACATGTGCATTGTACAATATTGTAAAATCCTAATACAGTGTTTCCCCTACATTAATCAGCAGTGGAGCACCGCTGCTGCAAGATCTTTAGCTGCGCTCCTACCTGACTTCATAACTTTGTGAATACAGCACTGTGTGAAGACAAAAGGTGCCAACTATGACTAAATTAGGCACGCAACCTTTTAGATAGTGTTGAACATCCAGTTGGTGGGCAGTCTGGTCCAATTAATGGCCTAGCTGAAGTTCAAGTCTAATACTACTCACTGTATGCAATTATTTACCTATATATCCTTCAGGTCCATCCACCGAACATGGATGTTCGATGAAGGCATGAGACACTGTATTTATTATTGCTGATATAAATAAATAGATAAATAGTACCAATTATATTATTAACCATTATTAATTATGATGGGGTATTATGATGATGGAGTTTTATGTATTAAATCCCACAATTTCAATGGCACACCTTGTCTTGCCTCAATGCACACTGTTTGGGGACCGCTACACTAGATAACAGACATCTTACCTGCATGGGATCCAACACACAGAACCTCCTGGTCTCCATAGTGCCATCAGGAAAATGAAACCTTGGAAATGAAGACCCACGGCAGGTTCCTCTGTTGCCCTCCTATGCCTTTCATATATTGTCTGAAAATGAAACAAATAAGACATACAGAGAAAGTACAGGTATGAGTATGATTAACACAAGGTTTTATCTGGATTAGCCCTCACAAACAGGACAAAGGTGGGCTGTGTTGTGCATGGCAACAAAGGGCTTTGCGGAAAAACGTGCTCCCCTTTCATTTAATTTAACTATTTACAGGAGTAAGTGTTGAACCATCTCAACAGCTCAAAAGAACAATAAAATAATATGCCCACAATTTGAAAAAGGGTGGTATGAAAAGGGCAAACGGTAAGACAAATGTCTTACTTTTTGGACTAATTGATAGCAAAGTGAAATAGAAGATGACAGACACAATACTTTCTGTCTGCAGTTCTGCATCCCTGTATATCTATATAATATATATATATATATATGTATATATGTATATATATATATATATAAAATCTAATATATCTTTTTCCTGCAGTCGCCTCTCCTCATATTGATTGACAATTTCCCTCCCTAACAGGTTGTGTGAGCACAACAGGCTGCTTTGCTTTCCATGCTTGCTGTTTGTTAAGAGCCTAAACATCAGCTCCCCCTCGTGAAGGTGTCACACCACGCCACTGGTGGGATCTGAAGACACTGTAGTCTGATCCGGTGCATGTGCAGCTGGCTCTCAGAATCAGAGACGGTTATGCTTCACGATGTGCTTCATCGTGTGCTTGTGGTTAAATTACTGTTCTTGAATTAAAAATACTTGACGTTCAAGTCATAATAAAACAAAGAGGACTGGTGTATACAAATGGGAATTGGGGAAGTTAGCTCAGACATGAGACACATATGCATGGTATTTATCATAGACTATACAATGATGATTTATTGTCTACTGAGCAGTGTTGAAATGCTAACTTGTAAGCTAAGTCTATGTGCGGATGGGTACCTCGTATTATACTCCAGGGAACCGCCAATAAATAATGAATAAATAATTTGCCCATAAACTATAGAAAAGAGCATAGACTGTATTAAATAGGTTTTGCCATGTGCGCTGTAAGCTAACTGCTACTGTGTTGACGTCGAACGGCTCTGTTACTTTGTGGCCATGTCAGACTCTCTGGCTGTATGTGAACTGCACTTGGTGTGAACTGCACCAGATTGCAAAAATGTTAACCAAATGTTATTTTGTCACCCATGATGAAATACACACTTTGACAGACCGGTTTTCTTTTTAATCATTAGCAGATGAGTAAACATTAATTGATGTGTATGTAAAAACTTTTTTAAAAATTATTTTAGCCGAGTTCAGGAGAAACATTGAAACACCCCATTCACACAGATTTGAGCTCGTTATTTGTGAGACTACTTGCATCTCTACTCACAAATGTGTCCACAACCCCTCTCTCCCATCAGTGAGATAGGAGTTCAACTAATCTACATGTGTTCGTTTAAATGAAGCTGAGCTGAGCCAAGTGAGCTTAGTTTCTCATGTTTATCATGTTAAAAAAATTTCCCAATGTTTATAAAAAATGTAATCTCTGCTTAGAAGTATATCTTGCTAGCTCTACAACAGGGTCAAAAACTGGTCAAAAACTGCATGACCAGCTGAGCTGTCCCCACCAGTGTGGGTGCAATGCACATGGACTGTGTAAAATACAGATTAAAACTGTCTTTCCATATGTGTAAATTAGAAGAAACTATCACAGACATTTTTAAAAAGCGTGTATTCGATTATAATTTTGTGGTAGCCTATTTATTGCATCCCTATTCTGCACACATTTGTCCAAAAGTGATGCATTCAAGTTAACTTTTTTAAGATGATGTCATAAAACATGATGGCATGACATTTGAAGATTCATTCAAAAACCTCAATAGAAGCTTCAAATGTAAAACAAAAAGACATTCATTACAGCATTCAGTACAGCCCTAACAGAACCATGTAAACCCACCCATTGAAAATGGGCAAATGCTGACAGAGCTCGGCAGAGCAGAGGCATCAACTAGGCTATCAACCTACCAATCTTAAGTCGCTGTGGATGACAACAACATTTAATGTCTTTGATCTGGTCTCAGATAAATGTTGTTTTCCTGTTTCCAGTTTTGGATAATTTATCCTTCTGGGAATTTGTTTAAACCAGCTTTAGCATTTTAGAGTAAACAAAGTAATGGATGGCACATCATATAACTGTCTGGACTCTTCTTGTCTCATTAGAGTTCTCTGGCTGCTTACACTAATGATGCATCATGATGGGCATAGTATTAGCTGAACAATATGCACAGCTCCCTTCTAATCTCATATTTAGGGAAACTATAAAGAGCATGTGGGCTTATCATTTTGAAAACCAACTTTTATCTTAATAAATCGGTGCATGTTTGATCTCTATCAAAAAAACCAGAATGCTTTTCAGTGTATACGTTTGATTTATTATTAATTTATTAATTTATCCACCAAACATTCCGTTTTGAAAACTGCATCAGTAACTTAGAAATATCTTAGCAAATATCTTAAACATAGTTTAGCTGAATCAGCAGTAAGATCACAATTGTCAAAAAAACAAAATAAGAAAAGGGAGTTAGACAGGTTGGCGTTCTAAACCCTCGTCGTAACATCTGTTAGAGGCTGTGGTAGCGTCACTAAGCTAAGACACCAGATATGGATTACTAGCCTGCTTAGTCTGCTTCATCTGCTAATGGTCTGAAGTAAATAAACTGTGTTTCTGTACTCTGTGTGTCATTCCATATGTCTGTCCTTCTTACACTTCACATGGAGGTCCATTTGATTTGGTCTCAGTCAGGCAAATGTTATCAACAGACTAGTGACCATCAGCCATACTGGGCTGTCCTGCCCATGTCAAATATAGTAACAATGTACACGTTTTCTGTGTAAATGAACTTTTCTGTGTAAATTAAATAGCTAGAAAGTGATTTAGTCTCCTGAGTAGGGTGTTGAGCAGTGCCATATGGCGCACTCTTGAATCATTGGGTGAATATATCCCTTCTTTGTCCATTCCTTGATGAGAGAACGTTTACATGGTTCAAAGTAACTCTTCTTTTCATATCACTTAATTTGAAACCAGGTTTTGAACAAAGTCCCCATTAGTCTAATATTCGGGGTTTTCGTAGAACAATAGGAACCTCTTGGCTGATCCCTCTGAACCAGGAAGAAACACAGAGCTTTAGATGAGTAGCCACTCATCCAAGGAACCGGCTGGGAAGGAAACTGCTAAACAATCACATTTACTGCTTTGCTTGTCTTTAACATGCTTATGGAGAAAAAACGGAGGAAAAAAGAACAGAGAAAAAAAGCAAAATTATGCTTTCATTCATGAAGGCAAATGATGAGGGTAGCTTAGCCAGCCAAGAGAGACAAAGAGTTTGCACACAAAACGTAGGCTGGACAGAAACAGACGAAAGAGAGAAAGACGTGAGAGACAGGTAGAGGGAAACATTAAAGCAGAGGGAAGATAAAAGATTGAGATGAAACTGGAGGGATAAAAGAAATTAGCAGAGGCTGTCTTTTAGATAGTCAAGGGACATAAAGGATAAGGAACGAAGTATAGAGCTTCACGATGAAGTATAGAGCTTCATGATGAAGTATAGAGCTTCATGATGAAGTATAGAGCTTCATGATGAAGTATAGAGCTTCATGAGAGCTTCATGATGAAGTATAGAGCTTCATGACACAGTATAGAGCTGGCATCAGGCATCAGATAAAGGTTAGCTGGACACAAAGCAGACAGAGCAGAGGTCTTCATTAAAACACTGTATGGGCTTTCATTTCATTTGACCAACTGTGTCCTTTCTAGATTTGTCTTGGTTGTTTATCAGTGACGGTAATCATTTGTTTACCTAGTGTGTGTGTGTGTGTGTGTACGTGTGTGTGTGTGTGTGTGTGTATGTGTGTGTGTGTGTGTGTGTGTGTGTGTGTGTGTCCAGGGAGGCGATGATGAGTCGAGGCCTCCTGCGTCTGAGGGAGCAGATTGTGAGGACGAAGCTGCTGGTGCAGGAGGCCAGCTTCATCTCTGAGGAGCTCAACAAGAAGACAGAGTACCTGGTCACCCTGCAGATCCCTGCGGCCAACCTGGACGCCAACCGCAAGGTAGGCCT
>OMNR01044134.1:0-14151 GCA_900303205.1 Mora moro
GGCGGTTGGATTGGACCCAAGTTGCGGACAGCAACGCGGAACCGGCAACGGAACCAAAGTCAATGCGGTGGCGAACGATCTGGAGAGATCGTCGGGAGACGGAAAAGGATCTGGGCAGGAGAGGTCGTCGAGATCCGGGCGAGGGACTAGGCAGGAGAAGTCGTCGAGATCCAGGCGAGGGGCTAGGCAGGAGAGGTCGTCGAGGTCCGGGCGAGGGGCTAGGCAGGAGAGGTCGTCGAGGTCCGGGCGAGGGGCTAGGCAGGAGAGGTCGTCGAGGTCCGGGCGAGGGGTTAGGCAGGAGAGGTCGTCGAGATCCGGGCGAGGGGCTAGGCAGGAGAGGTCGTCGAGAAACAGGCAGGGGTCGATACCGGCGAAGACGAAGGAGCTTGTAATACTGGGAAACCATACGGAAGTCAACTAGACGATCTGGCAACGAGTGGTTGTAGATCGGGGTTGATATACTGCAGGGTGTGATTAGTGAATGGGGAACAGGTGTGGGAGCAAACACACAGGGAGACATACAAAACATGGAACGGGAGTAAGCAAGGACAGGACCGGGGGTAAAACATGGAGACAGCCGGGACAGGTTGTCACAAATAGTGAGTGTAGTGTGAAGTATGCAGTTAAGCAATATCACACCAGAGGGAGTGATATTCAGTACAACATCACAACCTTGAGTGTGATATTGCTTTTATACAACAGTTCTACAAGCGCCATTATTAGTTAACAGTAATAAGCGACAACTGATTATGATTTGTTTGTTTATTTAATCATTTATTTGGCTCCGCCAACACGAATAGTTGCGCAACTGGACTGCGACTGGACTGTTGCCAAGCAACACATAAACGTTTTCCGGCACACTAGCTTGCGAGGCTACTTCGCGTAGGTCTACAGTGTGTTACCGCAGGCCAGCTACTTTGTATCATGTACATTTATCTGTATGTTTCCATTTATTGTCCAACCAGTGAAATGTCCATCTTTGCAGATCAAAGTTTGTTAACGTTACGATCTAACGACCATTGTAGGACCCTTGTAATTAATGGTTATTAGAACACCTGTGAAGCGGACATGTAGTTAAAATACCTCTTGTCCAATCAAATGACTTGGTCGGAACTAACTGTTGTATAATAAGGCATTATATTACGGACGCAAGCAGACAGACCTGGAGGTAGCACACCTGTAAAAACAATCTTTGGAATCAAGCCTGGAGGCTTTATATACCCTTATATACCCCGACTAAGCCCTTATATACCCCTACTAAGCCCTTATATACCCCTACTAAGCTCAAGGCCGCTGAACACCCATTATGTATCTGTCGCTGGAGTCGGGCCTCTGAGGAGACACTGCTTATTTGCTTATATAAAGGCAAGGCAAGAAGAGTATCGATATGGACAGAAGACTCTGCCGTCGTGATTCAATAGTGGATGATTCAGAGGACATGAAGACTTCTCATTCCAGGGACACAATTAATCCTGTTTTTGTGCTGGATTTACTGCCACATCATGGAGTTGCTGTACAAAGCAAGGCATAAAGTCTAATTTCTGACTGTAGCAAGATGGCAGACATGGTTATGTGGCATACAGTAATTGCGAGCTTGTCATGCAGGTGTAATAACCATGTAATAAGTATGTTATAGCTGTGTAGCAACCTTTTAGTCATACTCATAATAATACATAATAACTATGTAAAGACTAGATTATAACTATGTTATAATTATAAATGAGACAATGCCACCCTCACAAGGAAGAGGTGAGGGGCCCTCAAGTTGGTAAAGGCCAGGTTCCCCGCAAGGAAGGGTCTGGAAAAAAAGGGAACCAAAGACAGGTGTATATACAAAAGAAACAATACTTTATTACAATAATAGAAGACAGTTGACTAAGACCAGACGGCTAAGCTGCATACAAACTGCATGCAAAAGGACAAACTTCTATGGATGGGGTTGGGGCTACATGGCGGGGGGACTTGGCGGTAAAGAGTAGTATAGATGCCCCTAGTGTGCGCACACACACACCTTAGGGGCATCTAGGGGTTTGCTTGTGACCTTGGAACGGTCACAAAAGCTCAAAACTGTGTGATCCCCAGAATTTCCTTCAAGTGATATACGATTGGTAAGTCTTGTTACCAGCGTGCATGCTGTCAATTTGATCCCTAACGAGAATCGTGTGGCTCCAGCCGTGTCTAACAGTATTTGTGCAGAGATGCCTTGCAGCAACACATTGAATCACTACTAGCTTACCCTATTGTCTGTCGCTGAAGGTACCAAATCAGTTAGCATTTTTCGATATGTTCCCCCATTAAATGTTTCTGCCAATTTTGCATACATTAATACCTACGCAGACATTCACACCTACTTCTATGTATGCTGTAAGTGCAACTATTTGTTTGTGTGTATTATATATATATATATATTATAGATATGCTTTCTGTATCTTACAGGTACAATTAAGGGTAACCTATTCATAATGGAAGACGGATGGTACGTTTGGCAGGTAGAGGTTGGTAGAGGTTGTCATTAAGGACGTTCTACAAGACTGGTTATCTTCAGTATCTGAGACAGACCTTAGAGAACGCTGCTGCATCAACTTACTCAAACCCATATGGGAAAAATATATATAACAATGTCCCATTGTCTCCAATAGTACACTTAATATGATTTACTCATGAAAGTGGCCACTATCGCATTTTTCTCATACAAGATAATTATGAGAATTAAGTATGAATCAAGTAAACATTATGTATGTTGTTTATAAGGAAGGTGCATGGCAAATTATGTTTTCCGTTTATGTTCCATGTTTGTAGTCTTTAATTATATGTCACATATGCTTTTTATATATAATGATATACCATTATTACAATGACCATATCAGTATAAACCCTATTTTTTTATGTGAATATATAACATTATATATAGGCATGTATATATGTCATGGTAAACTATGCTTTTTTAAAATGTTTTTCTTATTATTATGATTCTTGTCAGCCATTGAAAATTACCATAGCAGTACAACAAAAATATATATATACTTTAATTCATATTAAAGATATATATTCATATATATTCATACTTTTAGGTATGAATTTGTACCATTTCGAGTTCGAGTTTCTGTAGTCAAAAACATATGATATTGGATCAAACTGAGTTTAAAACTGGCAAGGCATGATTTTCCTGGTCAGTGCCCAGAACAACTCCTTTGTACCATACATATGATATGATATAGCAGTCTAATGCAGTCAGTATTACAGGCAGATCTGTAATATTGAAAATATGACTGTTAGGCAAATTTAACTTAATTCAATAGTCTTTATTAACAGTGAAACATTGCTGGGATTACAGTGCCGACAGCAGAAAACAAACAGCAGTAAACCCTAATCTTAGAGAAGATCATGTTTTCAAAGATAACATTTGAATGAACTAGTGACACGATAGGAATATCTTTCACAATTTGTTTTGATATTTTCACACATGTGGCATGCCTGGATACAGACATGAAGAGCACATGCTTATTATATTCCTATTGTGATATGGGAACAGTGTCACCAACAACTAACTAAGGATTTGCCCCTTCACATCCAAAGAAACGAGGAACGGGGCTTAAAGGGAAATTTAGCTGATTTTCAACCGTGTCTCTGGGGCGTGTCTCTGTGGCGTGTCTCTGGGGTGAAGCTGCAAAATCTGTTGTTCTTCCTGCCACCAGTGACGTCAAATGACGTCATTCGATGTCACTGGTGGCAGGAAGAACCACAACTGTGCCAATGACAGGGAGCTGCGCCCCAGAGACACAGAGAACATCAGCAACAACTGCAGCCGTTTTTAACACTATATCCCTAACTCGGATAGATAGAGATAAGGTTGAAAATCAGCTACATTTCCCTTTAAGAGCAAATGCTAGCGCTGCCTACTGTTTAATAAGATATTTTGAGTATACTTGATAAGGAAATTGCTAAGTACACACAATTTCAACCAAAATGAGTTGAATGTAAACTTAAAATGCCTGTATGGCTTACTTACCCCCCGATTTTAAGTACATTCCGCTGGATACTGTCCAGGAAGTAAATGGATATCTTTGATCCATAATGCATTGCAACTGGAACAGAAGTGATCCAAGACCAGTCAATAAAGCATGATGAGCATGCTCCACTGACGTAATCTATCAACACATCTGCAGTACGCATTACACGTATGGTGATTTGTTTTTCCCCTGCACACTTCTCACAATAAACAAGTACTCAGTACCAGTATTCGCGCAGGGCCATGGACTAGGTGATACACTTGTGTGTGAAACTCAGAGTAAACAAAACAGTTCAATGGGGAGTTGTGGACACAGCAACATTTAAACTTTTTGACTAGAGCTTGGTAATTTGGGTGTTTTTTGTGCTTCCAATGCTGGAGGGCTGAGTCCCTGGCCACCTCTCAAGAGTTGAACCTACATATGAAAAAACAAAAAGAAAAAAAAAACAATACAAAAACGTACTCTAAAAATACAGGAGGCTAAAATCAGGAAATACACAAAAGTGGAGAATATTGGCGAAACACCTTACCAACATTAAAAAGCTGAAAACATACGGTAAATGGCATCCAAGCATCTCTTCCGCCTCGTTTGTTCTCCCGAAGATTGCTCACCAGCAGTATTTCCACTGGGAGGACAGCGGTGAGCAGATACCTCACAAATACTGTGGCCAAATTTGCATTGCAGGCATAGGCCCACGCCAGTTTCTCAACCTTGACTCTGGTCCCAGGATGGGATCTCCACCTGTTTAGACAAGGACACAAGGTGAGCATTTAAAGTTAGAATATGTATGATTTTTTCAGCCCGAACAGACTTTAGACATAAAAGCAAATTAGACATGCGATACTCATTAAAAGCAAGTGTGACAAGCAGTAGATCTATTTCATGTGCTGTATTTATTTATTCTTTAAAAAAACAATGACCTTGAAGACTGGGAGTATGCAAGCAGTGCTTGCACGCATGTTGGAGCACACATCACCAACTTGAAGTATATTTTCTTAGTGTTATGAAAAAGCGATCTGGAGTAATCAGCTTTTTGAGTATAACTGGTGTATGTCTTTTTCTTTTGTTGTCTAGCTGCTAATTTTGAGACAAACTGTAAACTGAACTCACTGCTGAAGGAAGAACCTGCAGAGCGGCATAGAGGGTGTCAGTGGCCAAAAATATGGGGACGAATCGGATGGGTAGTCAGATCAACCGATATCGAGTCATGGCATTTATTTTTAGCTCCTATGTAATGGCCATATTTCCCAGTGGTACCATGTAAATAGAATGTGTAAGGGGTTGGCAGTACTATTATACTATATACTACTAGTATAATAGACATTAATATCTAGCTAGGAAAGAATCTGGTGTCAACTATCAAAGTGTTATTCTGTCACTTTCAATGTCAAATTGACAGAGGCTATGTCAAGTGACATAGTTGTCAGTTGACATACTGATATTTTATGACACTTTCGGCATCAAAACGACATAGTACTTGTGTGAGTACAATGGGTATGGTTATAACTAAGGGATTAAGCATGTCTTAGGGTCCTTTCACACCTGAGCTGTTCGGTCCCTTTTAATTGAACCCTGGATCATTTCCCCCGGATAGTATAGTTTGTTTGGTGTGGTGTGAATTTGCCACAAACTAAACACACACAGCCAGGTATATGGGAACTTTTCCTAGATTAAAATTGTTGTTGTTGCTCCATTATTATTGTCCGCAAACAAGGAAGCGAACCATAAAATCTGTCCGCAAACAGATTTTCTGTCCAATAGACGAGCAACCCGTTCAACAGCGTGACATGTGTTTACAAAGTCCAGTATGAATGCTAACCGAACCAAATGAAAATGCAACGTCAACTTCACTGCTGAATCAGAGTATACCGAACTATAGGTGTGAAAACGCTCTTAGTGATGTTTATGCGTTAACTCTGAGTCAAGTTAACTTGTGCAGAGTGATGGGTGAGTGTTTCTGAAACACCGTTTCACTGGTATACATGATGAAATGGTTACAAAACAAAAGTATAACCTCTGTTTATAGAAGTTACATTTTAAATCAAGTTGACTTGTTTAAATGGGGCTCATGGTGCTACTTTAACAGTTTTATTGACGTAAACACCAAGAACATTAGAAACTATTGTATCATCATTTATACGTCACAACAAGTGTGAGAAAGTCATCTGGCAATGAAAGTTAACACATAAGCAAAAACAGGCTTGAGTCTCGCCCTATTTTTGTTTGGACACTAGCAAATTATTTTGAAGTGCTGTAAATTAAAGAGGACAATCTGCACTGAAAGCCCCAGTCACTCTATCTTACCACCAACAAAACTGACGGTGCCTCTGTGAGGACACCCTCCTCGTTTCTTCCCATGCCGCCATTCAATAACGGCTGAGTAGTTGGAAATGGGATTCCCATCTTGGGATCATCAGGCACCCTTACGGCATCCGTTTTTATGTTGCTGAGCTTCTCAAAATCCTCTCGATCTCGCAATGTTTTGCGATAAAATTGACTAGTTGAGAGAAAAGAAAGTGTGAGCTAAAAACCTGGTTTTGAGAAAATGGTAACCTTAGCAAAACTTTAACATTGTGTCATAAAATGAAAAAATACCCAAAACTCGATATTTGGTCATCTCATCTCATTATGTGCTTTTCCATGTAATTTTATTTATTTTAGATAATGTTTTTTTTTGTCTCATAAATGTGACATCTTACGTATGTTTTGTAATGTTTTTGTACAATACTTGCAAGATTTCGGTTTCACTAATGGTTGCCCAACTTGAGTTTCACATATCACACTTATGAGTTTTTATGAGTTACACGTATCTACTAAAGATATTGTATGTGGTTTGACTGTCATATATATTACTTTATCTGAAACCTATGTTTCAGATAAAACACTATTTTTTCCATATGGGAAGGTATGACAATTAATTCTTAATTTGTTCACCTTTTTCTTTAACCAAAAGTAACTTCCATGGAGATCAGGTAATATGATTCTATAAACGTGTTGAATATTACAAAGACTTACTTTAAAAACTGATAGTAAAACTGGAAGTTGGTAGGTGGTAAACCTACTTTCCTTGCCAGAATGGAAATGGAATAAGTAGTCAGTGTCAAGCAAAAGTCCAACCTCTGGTAGAACTCCTAAGGGCTACAAGACATGCTGAACCCATTGATTCACTTGACTCATTGACTTTTATCTTAATGTCTTTTTTTTGTATGTTAAACCATCTGGACAATCCATCACACATTACGCTGGAAGGTGCTGCCCCCTCCACCGCCGTTACATGGCCTCTCAATGACATTAGAGTCATTTGTTTAGCTATGGCCAAGCACAAGTGGAGCACAACAAAGTCAATAGAGTCAACAAAACAAATCTCCCGGGGACAATCAAGCACCAGGCAGAGAACGTGGCCGGCTTCAGTGGCAGGGATCCAGCCTGTGTGTTTGTTTGTTGTCCCCCTCCCTTTTGTTTCTATTTGAAGGGCAACTGATAACATTTTCGTGAAACACCCACATAATTCATTCAGCGTAATGCACGGGGCATCAAAGCAAATTATCCATCTCCTCATATCCTACACGCACACAAATACAGCTCTGTGTGCACAGGCTCGATGGGCGACTGTAGCTTGTGTACTTGCGGTAGTGTGTGTGTGGTGGTGTGTGCATAAATGTTGGTGCCAAGTGATGTTTATTTTTCGAGCACAAACACTGAATTATATTAGAGTCTGCGTATGGTATAGAGTGGCAGTTGGAAACGTTATTGTTTGCAGGCCTTTTCAGTGTTTAGACCCAAGCCACTCGCTGGGCTGGTATTGGAATGACTAGTTTGTTAAGCTAGAAAAGTCACTTGATGGCTGGATACATTCAACGGTTTGTGTGGTTTAAGGCTGTAGCGTAGACAAGAGGGCTAATTCTAATTCAAAAGTTTTACTTTGAGTGGTTTCATTTTTTGCTGTTGCCTTACATTTTTAACTCATGGCTATTGTGCTATATCTCTACAGGGAAGGGCAAAAATACATTTTACAACTACAAATGACTTGTGTGAACAAATGTATTTAATTAAAATACACATCATTTGTATTTCAAAATACAAAAATACGTAAGGTAACATGCCATCAACAGTCCATATCTCACTTTATATCACTGAGGTAATCAAACAAGTAAAAAACACAAGTGTCTTGCATGGACAAAAATCATGCACACTAACATTTGACCTTTTCCCTTTTTTATTTAAATGAGGATTACTATTAATTCAGTTAATTTCCTTGCTATTTAGTTACCTTTGAGCCCAACTAGTTTTTCAATGGAAGTTGTAACTGAGGGAATCAAGCAAGCCCACAACAAGTGTATAGCATTAACAAAACTATGATCTATTATCCATAACACATTTCACCTTTTCCTTTTTTATATTTCAATGAACATGTCAGTTGCTTTTGAGCACAACTAGCTTTTCAAGCATTTCAGCAGTGAGATGTCTTCGGTGAGGATGGTACACCATTCCTGCAAATGAGAAAAGACACTCAACTGGTGTTGATGACGGTAGGGCTGTGTTAAATCTCACGAACAGTAGCTTCATGAGAGGATATGCATCCAGCGAGACCAGGTCCCGCATGGGGTCTTCCAGATAATGAAGTTTCCAGCTCTGCCTTGCTCTAGCTTGGTAGATGCCCTCCCAGCTGGCCATCTTCGCTTCCTGCCACTGGTACTAGATAGGTGATAGCAAACAGGGAGAATATGCTGTGTATTATCATAATACTGCTTTAATTGTGAGTAAAACCATTCTGTAGAGTATATTATTACATTTCTATTCATATCAACGGGTATGAAAAATAATATGAATCCTTGCCGTAATCAGTATGAATCTTCTACAGCTCAATCTTTCTGGTAACCACCTTATTTTGAAAAATGGATGCGTGGTCGTTGCCAAGAGGGCCTTGTTGGCATCTGCATGCAGCTGCAAGTAGCTTTGGAACCTCTATGGTGGCTTGCAAAAGTTGGGAGCAGTACTTGAGGTTTGATGCCTCCAGCTGCGAAAGTGTAGGCAGAAGCTCACCATAATAGTGTGGCGACTGGCCTTGCAAGCAATCGATGGCTATGACAATGGGTGTCAGTGCTGGAGTGCTATTCAAGGAAATCGAGTTCCACTTTGAATGGGCGAAACTGAAGAGAAGTCATCATCTCAGGGTTTCTCTCTCAGGGCAATTTGCTGATTCATGAAGTCAAAGAGGGAATTCCACCGACAAATGCAGGGTGTCTTCAGTTGCTGGTTTATTAGCTCATGTAGAATTGCAACTGATACATGCTCCAAAGTATCTTGCTTTAGCCAGTGTGCTGTGACACCCACGTAGCTTGTCTTTTTGGTTCACCAGATATCAGCAGCAGCAAATCTTACGTTATTATTTTTTTTCTTTGATGCAGTGATCTTCTCGACATTGGCACCATTGGTCAGGCCTTGCACTAATTAAATTAATTATTTCTAACTGTTAATAGTGGATGCATGCCTTTAGTGATGAATAATGTAATGACCAACTGTACTCTGTGCGACTGGTCTAGGTTGAAAAAGTTGGGTTTGTCTGTATGAAGGTCCACTAGCGGTGAGTGCTTTTTTGTGTGCCTTATATTCCTCCAATTTCTCTGGGTGCCGGCTTATTAAATGTATTTCCCATCCAATATTTTTGGTGTGCTTGACATTTCACCAAAGGTAGTGTTTGGTGTTGGGTTTGGGAGATCATCTTCAGAAATTTGACTTGCCATGACCGCACACAAAATAAAAAATGCTAAAATGGGTCGCCAAATATACTATACTATCTAACACTTCAGCTGTTTTAAAATACCAATGCAGCTGTCAATCTTCAATTAGTGTGTTGCGTTGTGTAAGTCTACAGAAAAAAATTGCCATTTTAACATGTAGGAAACGTTAAGGGGAAGCGTTGAAGTAACCATCCTGGAACATTCAACTAACCATCCCAGAACATTCTGAGAACGTAACAATAATGTTGGTTTTACATCAGAATTTTTTTTAACATCTAGTGAATGTTATGCAGTAACGTTCAACATCCCTAAAACTAAAAACAAACGTTCCCAGAACATTTTTGGAAGCTGGGGACATCCCTCGAGAACGCTTCACATCAACGCTTCAGTTGTGGTAATCATCAAAACGGCCTGGTCGAACATGGGATGACCGAATTATCCTTTGTTAGTTTTGTATTCGGATATTAGAACATTATTCAAATACTGTAGCATTTTGACACCTGCCGTCCAGTGTGAGCATCAGCAAGACCGACAGAGACTAACTGGTTGTAATAATTATAATATTTATTCAATGTTCTAGGGATCTCCCCAGGACATTGTTTTCCTGTTGTGGCCATAGAAATAAGAGGTTGCGGTGAGCAGGGGGGTTAATGGTTTTAGAAGGGTTATAATAATTAACGTATTTAGCAGCTGAATCGAGGCCATAAGATACCAAAAACTCTACATACTAATAATAATGGGTTGGTAATTTAATCAACATGAATAGAACAGGTAGCTATGTTTTTTTCCTTTTATGGTGAATGTGATCCGTCACCCACAATAGTGCCTGTGTGTGATTTCTCTTCGGGTGACTAACGTTAGTCCTGCCTTGCAATTTCATCAACACTTTGCACAATGTTCAAAACACCTATTTGCTTTGTGATAATTGGAAGTAGGCCTACTCTCATACTATGGAAGCCGTGCGTCATCGGAAACTATTAGGCTTTTAGAAGTCGGACTCGGACCGACGAGTGGATCCGAAAGCCGCTGACGTCAGCAGTTTAGCTTTCAAAAGGGAAAAGCGATCAGTTGATAAAAACGCGATTCTGCAGCAGAGATTCTGGTCTCCGCTGGCTCCGATTCAGGCAGGATGAATTTACTTTTTTTCTGTGAATATTTGAATATTCGTTCGACCTAACGATTATCCGAATCTTGATGTAATGATGCATTCAGGGCAGCCCTATAAATAAGATAAATGCATGGCAACAATCTCCACTAGCATCATTTCACGACTACAAGCCTCCTCCTAATTCTATAAAATGTTAATCATGTAGCATCACGCTAATGTGTAGTGTTGGCTCCGTTCAGCGCTTTTATGTCTGTGTTTAAACGGGAGGAGACCAAGTGTTCATTGGCGTCCGTTCAGAGAGCACGCTTCAGCGTTCGCGTTTGATGTGCGACAGATTTGTACTTGATCCGTTTCCACACTCCCTTTCCAGCGGGGATTTGTTCTAACAAAACGTTTAGAACAGCGGGGGGTTTTAACAGCTGACGGACATGTTGTTGTTGTTTTTTTTTGGCGGGGGGTGGGGTGGGGGGATTACTCTTTTAATGAGCTCTATGAGAATCTCTATGAGATTAGAAGAGAAGACGATGCTCGTGTCGCTGCCCCCCCCCAGCCAAGACGAGAGATATGCCAAGGTTGGCTATAACCCGTGAGGGGAGCTGGATGTGTAGTCATGAGCCGCAGCCAAGGCACACGAGGGATCAGATCTGTCATCTACTTACATGTGCGATAAAAGGCATCTCAAAAACGATGGCACCGTTGTGATGACTTTCTTTATCCGCGACGTGGGAACACGACGATGATGTGTTCACTGTTCATGAAGTCGCGCTTGTGGACCGCACAGCTATCTAAAATACCTGAAAGCATGTAAAACACACAACGTGTATATCAGCTCTACTGTATACATTCTGGAATACTCATTGGGATCATCTGACAGCTTCTCAATTGTGAAACGAATACGGGTCTGAGCTGTGTAAACAACATCCGAGTAGTCATGAGTAAACTGCGCAGCTGTGATTACAGGGGTGCATAGGTGGCTTCTCGCAACGCTCGCAGGTGTGCTGCAAGAACTGGGGGGGTGGGGGGAGGGTTTCATAATCCTGCTGACAACAGCTGGTCTATTGAGTCCATATATCTACTAGTCTGTGTTTTGCATTTTCTTAATTGTGCCATTAAGGCGGCCGTTTGGCACTTTGTGTTGTTATAAGGAGTGCAATTTTAAAAAGGGATTAGATAAGTCCTCCTGGGGATAACTTGACTCGTCCCCGGGGATAGATTATGAGACATAGCATGTAGCACGCTACTGACTCACACATGCTATGCAGATATTAATATTCACCTCCCGATGTGGCACGAAAACCATTCGTCAAAAGTTTAATCAAGCCCTTGGATTCCCTTGGCGGCGGTTGTTTCAGCGATACTGCGAGACATTTTACACATGTACAGTAGTGAGCAGGCTCGCCCTTGTAATTCTACCCCCCGTTGGTCAGCTTTCATAATTCACAATGCGACTATTCAAAGAACAGTTGTTTTTTTTTTCTCTCTCTCACTGAAAAACATGAATAAACACATTCTGGACTGCGGGCTGAAGTTGGTCCCGGCTGTTAGACCCGGGCTCATTATTTAATGACCAGAGTGGCAACAGAGGAGTCGAAGTGTTTCATTAAAGTGTCACCTTGTCGTTTAGCTTCACAAGATGGATGATGACTCTGTGTGGACTGTGGGGCCGTTCGATACAGAGGAGAGAGAGAGAGGGGGGGGAGGTGTTTTAGAGCCTGAGTGTGTGAGGGATCAGTCTGCTGGCTGCCAGTCACTTAGCTCCAGGGCCGTCTCTGTCAATATTTCTCTGATGGCGCCTCCTATTGTGAGAGTTTGGGATAAGAATCTCCCTTGGCAAAGGAGCCGTCGTTTTTTCCCCCACTCACGATATGTTCAGCGGGGATGCATCCGGCCTCTGCTCCCGTTGTCTGGACTCGGTATCTGACCCTCACATCTCTGTATTCGCCACGGTGGACGGGCTGGTCTCTGGTGTTCATTATGGGCTAGTAGGGACAATGAATGCTACCATGAATGGACAAGAAATGAAATGATACGGATTAGTTTGTTTTGATTCACGAGTCCCACCCATGAAGACACACACACACACACACACACACACACACACACACACACTATTGTGTTCACTGGTTCAGTGAGTTAGTATAGTCACTGGTTCAACTATAGCCTGTGATATAGGGAAAGAAGATGGAGGAGACATCAGTCAGAGTTCATTCATTTGTTTTACTATAGCATTTCCCTCACCATCCAGAGCTGGCCACCGTGCCAAGTCTTTCTAGGAAGACTCTGTCTAGACCCATTAGACACCACCGGTCTCTGGGCACCAAGCAACAAGAGGATCATATAGTGTTGCTGTTACACAAAACAGTGATGCGATATTTAAAACCATGTCAAGGAGATGTCGAACTAGGGAGATGGATGAGTATGGTTTTAATCATCGTCATAGTGACTGGCGGTAGTTACTTACGCCGTTCAAATACATTGTTTTATCGCAGTGAATAAATCGATGTACATTTTGTTGCTGGTTGATTACCCTATCGCTGTAATTACCCTACTATATTCAGATCACACTGGACAAACTGAAATATATGGTAAAGATTTTCAACTGTAATTCACTTATTTGTGTCACATGATGGCAACCACTGAATGTCACATGGCAACAGTGTTCCATATTGCATTGAGGGTGACTTGTATGCATAAGAGGATCGGGGCGGCCATAGAGGCACAGAGAGGGTGGGATTGAGACATTGTCAATCAAAGCTCAACGCAAAACACAAACTTCACACATTACATGCAAATCTATTTCCAGAAAGAAAAAAAAATGACGGTCCGAACGAGTATGAGCGAATGAACGACATACGTATAATGTACTATGTGTTGTCTACTATGTACGTTTTGTCTCGACAAATACGAACTCAGATGTTGTTACTGACGCGCACAATGTTTGTTTACCGCTTTCGGCGAGAACTTCAAAACCGCACTTCAAGACCTTCGCAACGCAGCGGAGCGTTTCTTCTTCTCTTTACCTACATCTGCCGAGGTATAGCGAGCACAGTTCAATTTCCACAGTGCTTTCAACTGTTAAAGAGCACGACTCCGCGTTCCTCCACGTGTCCTTCGCGCTCCCCTCTCTCTCTCTCTCTCTCTCTCTGTCTCTCTCTCTCTCTCTCTCTCTCTCTCTGTGTCTCTCTGCCAAAGAGAGCAGAGATACTTTGAGCACAGCGCGGCGCCACAGGCTCCACTGGTCCCACAAGAGGGTCTGCTGCTGCTGTCATCCATTTTAAACGCTCTTCACAGG
>OMNR01044138.1:0-16090 GCA_900303205.1 Mora moro
CTTTTAATTAAATTATCAAATTACAGTACATCCCTGCTTGGAGGTTCTATAACGACCTGGGCCTATATGGCGTCAAAGTAAATTAACCGTAGTTCTTATATCTACCACTAGATGGAGCAGTAGGCTTGAGACGAGCGATGGAAATCGACTTTCCCCAGATAACTGTTTAACATGGCATTCATGTAGAGATAAGGAGGCTTTTGCTATGGACCTTCATCAATGTGTAATTCATCAAGTATTATTGTGAATTATATGTGCATGTGTTTACGCAATTATATGTATTATATAATCAAATGTGGTGAGTTTCAGATATCTCTTCTGTTATGGTTTGACATTCAGGTTAGATGGGTAGCCGACCACTGGTATTAAAATCTGTTCAACAATTATTCCTAATTTTAAGAATTGGCATTAAACTAATCTTTTTTGTCCCTGTACTTAAGCACCATGTCTCAGCTGATCACTGCTAGTGATCGGCACATCAGACCTGCACAACATTGTACATGTAATAATTCTGCACATACATAAACATGTGCTTTAACATAATATCACACTCGTTTTGCCACACACACACACACACACACACACACACACACACACACACACACACTCACATGTATAGCGTTTTGCTAACATTTTCATTTACTTGTGCTGTCGTCCCGATTAAAACTTTCCCAGCTACACCCCAGCTAACATCGTTAGACATCTCCTTAACAGAGGGAGTATTAGGCAACCGATTAGAGCACAGGCCTAGTCCACTGGCTTTTAACAGAGTGTAATACACCTTGAATAGGTCACCAGGGACGGAGGTGTTGCATCAAATACAATTCATTATTTATCCTGCGCTGTTTTCCATACAGCTTGATATAGACCTTTTGAGTAAATGCCAGCCCGTTTGACAAGGCCATTTCCTTGATATTCAACTAATTAGTGATGAAAACCACCGTCACAAGAAGGACCACTAATGCCCCCACCATAGGGCTTATCATCTCCTCCCCGGGTCTTAGCTTGACCTTTCGAGATGAGATGGTCCATGCTTATTGTTACACTCGAATGAAATTACCACATCAACAATAGCCTGCTTCAAAGTGTTCTCTTCCGTGAGGGGACTTTGCTACGCTGTCTACTGTATTTTTTATTTTTGTTTTTCCCCATCTCTCGCTGACCCCTCTTGCTCGCTCTCTCTCTACACACACACACACACACACACACACACACACACACACACACACACACACACACACCTCAGCAGCTATGGTTTCCATTATCCTCTCGTGTTGTTGTGTATGAATATGAAATAAGACAACAAGAGGGCACTTGTGAAATGGGAGCCAGGGACATTTGATTCACGTTGACCATCTCTTTTATATACTCTGTTGTTTCACTGGAGATGAGATGTTTACTATGATTGAATTTGTTCTGCACTGTTTAGTGAAAACTGTATCATATGAGCATATGATATTGATAACACTGTATCGTAAGCAATCTCATGGGGAATTTGTATCCGTCTAGCTAATGGCACGAGAAAGATAGGTCTTCAATGTGTTATGAAAATGACCCCGTCTTCCGAACATAGTTTTCCTAGCTTACTTTAGATGTCTTGAAGGCCAAGTGTGGGTTTGGGGAGAGGAAACTACTGAAAAAAGGACACGCATATAAACTTGCTAAGCTTTAACAGAAGCGTAGGCCTATAGCTAGATCATGGTATGGTGCTATGGGAATGGGAAAGTGTGGCCTGTGTTAAAAATAGACTAGGCCTACTCGCATCCCTAACATCCCGTCTGGGATTAATAAAGTCGGCTACTTCTTGGGTTGCATTATTGACTGACATTGGCGCTAGCTATCATTAGCTAGCTGTCATTTTAGCTATCATTTGAAAACCTTGTGTTAGACAAAAAGGCTTTTTGAAATGCAGAATAGTGTAAAGTTCTCTGGTACTGCCAGGTTTGAACCCAAACGCATGACAAGGAGAGATGGAATAGCTATGAAAGTAAAAAAAAACGGAATGTAGAATGCAGGAAAGTTTGGCGTAACACAAAAGACAATCTGCCAGAGAACAAATGGAAGTGGACTGGTATTTATACTGAGGGACTAATGAGGGAAGCTGCAGGTGAGGAGGTGGGCGGGGAAAACCAGTTAAAGGGAATTAGGTGATTGGATAGAAAGGGTGAATGGCCGGATCTGACAAGACAGGAGAGTTAGTGACATGGCATGAGAAAAAAAACCAAGATGAAAAAAACCCGAATAAGTATGGCGAATTCGTGACAGAATAGCTTACCAGAAAGTGCCACCAGAGTCGTTAAAACGAACACGCCTACTGAACACGTTACCAAAGTGTATACAAGACAATAATGAACACACCCTGAGTCCCTGAAATCTCCGCATTTCGATTCTTCTTTTGATTGGATTTGTATGTCAGTAGTAGGCCTATTACTGAAGTATTTCAACTGGAACTTGAACGTGCTGCTGCCGTGGTGCTATATAAGCCCCAGCGCGTCTGAGAGCGCACAGTTTCTTCCCTCTGAGCTCCAGATCCAACAGGCGCTATGCCCGTCTCTACACGAATCCAGATGCTTTTCTTGTTGCTCTCCCTACTGTCACGACTGGGACTTGGTCGCTATATTGAGGTAAGAACACCTGCATTTTTCTATGCTCGCATAGCTCGCTGCTGCGTATTTTAACGTGTTGCACGTATTAGTCCTAGGGAACATGCCCTAGGGAATTGAACCGTACTTTTTTTTTTACATGGGCTTTGGTGGTCAAAAGTTCTGCGACTACAACTAAAGATCGGATTAATCCATCTGGCTGGTGTTTTGTCATATCCTATGTCTTTTGCAGGATAACGAAGCTGCAGAAGGACTTTATTCTCTGCTTAGTTTGGATCAGAAAAGAGAATCGGAGGATTTTGTTTTCCGCCGACCCCTTAGTAAGTAGTTACCAACACAATGGTTTAATTCAGTTGTTCAGGTGGTGATTATGTTGTTAACTAAGTCCCTGGAGAAAGCCTACTTTAGAGACGAAACGCTAGGCTATATATACATGAATTGCAAGTTTTTTTGCAAGTATACATACATTGTGTCATGTCACGTGTAGATATATATATATATCTTCATTACTTCATTATTGAATGTCCTTGTTTAAATATATGTCATTACATTATCCACATGATGTAATAATGCATATGGACACACGCACGCGCTCTCTCTCGCGCGCACACACACACACACACACACACACACACACACACACACACACACAAGCATACAATCATGCATGTATGAAGAAGATAAAAACCCACCTTATTCACAAACAACAGCTTTACTATGCACGATGACGCACAATGTACACACACACACACACACACACACACACACACCTACACAAGAAAACATACAAAAAGGTGCCTTTATTGTGCTGGTGTCATGGTGAGTCAGCTGTGCTGCTGTCAGGTCAGCTCCCTTCCTTCCTCACGTATGGTCAACAGGAGGAGCTCGGCGTCTGGCTGGACATGGCTTCACTGACACGGTGAACATTCAACCACAAATCACAGCATTGTTGTGTTTTACATTATACATTATAATAGATTATAATATTATACAATAATGATTACATTTAGATAGATATAGATTTGATAGAATACATTTCAGATTGCTTACATTTTTAAGTGTAGTCCACTATGCATTTTAAGAAATATGGTAATGTACTGACATAAGCCTATTCACTTATCAGCTGCGTTTTTCTATAGTAAGTTCAGTAATAAAGTCGGAGAGCAACACCAAACGACAGCCTGTTAAAAGGTCGAGAGGATGTGATGGAGGAGAGGAGAGCTGAGCGTGGGGGAGGGTAGTAGAGTTCAACGGCCTGTCTGGCCTTGCCCTCGAAGCCCCGTGGTCCCCTCGGGGCTGGTGGGAAGTGGAGTGTCCCCTCACTGGAGGCCGAGTCTAATTCGGATGACCGTGAACGTTAAAGCGTAATGTTGGCTCTTTACCCATTCTAAACAACATATCACTGAGGACATGTGATGTATCCGTTTGTCACACAGCTTTGTTCACACGTGTGACAGAGTTATATTTCACTCATAAACTACAAGTCCCAGAAGAGAGGGAGTTTCCTGCGCAGGCCCCGTGAGCCGCTGAACTTGACGCGCAGTCCCCGGGAGTGCGGACGGGTGGAAAATGACTGGAGGGTTACTGTTCCCTGGAGTTGACATTTACACATTTTTATCATGGATTGCATTATGTCTTTAAGACGAAGAAGCTGTATCGTGTAACCCTCGGCATAAATGAAAGCATATTTGAAAAGATTGGAGGAAACACGGGCTGAAGAGGTTTGTTTCTGAGCAGCGTCAGATAACACCGATAAGCGTTATATTTTAGGACCACACGATGCCACGGGACAACAAGACTCATCTGGTCCAGAAGATAGCCCGACAAGCCCACGACACGTTCAAAGGCTTCGACGCGTCCGCAATCGGCGATGAAGAGTTCAGTGAGAAGCAGAGCCGGCTCGTAGCGCTGGTGACGGCGGTCAGGGCGGCGGACCTCAACATCGCACCCCGGAAAAGAACAGCGGGCTCCGAAGCGGACAGCGCCACCCCGCCGGTCACCTACATGCACATCTGCGAGACCGACGCGTTCAGCATGGGGGTGTTCATGCTGAGAAGCGGCGCGTCCATCCCTCTCCACGACCACCCGAGCATGAATGGGATGCTGAAGGTGCTTTACGGCAAGGTGAGCATCCGGTGCTTCGACAAGGTGGAGCACGGCACCAGCGCCGACGAGCCGCCGCCGGTCTTCGAGCCGCCGGTCTTCAAGCCGCCGCCGGTCTTCGAGCCGCCGCTGCCCCCGTTCCAGAAGGACTCCCTGCGGCGCTCTGTGCTCCGCTCGGTCGGCCAGTACTCCGAGGACAGCGGGCCGTGTCTCCTCACCCCGCTGCGGGACAACCTGCACCGGATCGACGCGCTGGACGGACCGGCGGCCTTCCTCGATATCCTGGCTCCGCCGTACGACTCCGAGGACGGGCGGGACTGTCATTATTACAAAGTGTTAAACAGAGCCGAGCACACGGCTCTGCAGCCTGACGGCGAGGAGGAGACGGAGACCTGGCTGCTGGAGATACCGCAGCCTGAGGACTTCTGGTGCGGCGGGGAGTCGTACCCAGGCCCAACCGTTTCTGTGTAGAAAATAATTTAAAAATTGAAGTAAAACAATTGCCTAAGAACCAACAACATTTCACTGGCCATAATAACCATGGACACTTTGACAAGTGAAAACACTGAGACTTCATATTCCTAAAAGCATTCCGTTGCAGAAGAAACATGCTCTTAAAACTGAGACATGATGTTCGGAAATATCAATGAGTGGCCTTGTTATAGCATCATAGTCGTGACTTCAATATTTTAATACTTTCATACCTTTTCCAAATGTACTCAGGTGTTTTACCAGAGTTGACTACTGCCTTACCTCTTTTTTTTTCTGTTTAATTTATTTCAAATGTATTCCTCTACTCTATAATGTCTTTGGTTGAAATAACGAATTTCACAAGAAGGACTCTTTTAAAATGTGTTATTTGATAGTCATCTAATGAAAAAGGCTCTACTCTAGAGTGACTGTACCACTGTTAAGGGACACGATTAGTATTGTTAAAATGTTCATTAAATTACATAACTGTAAAAAGTTAAATATATATATATAGAACATTTTTATAATAATCGCTATTTATGCTGTTGGAGATATAACTGCCTAAATCTGTTTGTAAATGTACAACTATGACCTTGTATCTTGGATGTTCTTTGGTCTAAATTATATTCATTATATTTTACATAACCATTTGTCAGTCTTTATTTCTTTCAGGTGTGTTACATATAAATTATGTAAATTAATATACAAAAAAGGCTTTACATTGCTCATTAAAGAGGTACATAATATTGAAGAGTGTAATGCAGTGTAATGTACTGTTAATCACGTTGGTCTACACAGCTAGTTATTCATCTTATAAACATAGAAAATGAACAGTTAAAGTAGCAGTCTGTAAGTTTTGAGTTTTCAGAAGCTCAGATGTTTTTAATTGGGAAAGGCTGTTCCTGTAGGGCTTGTACATCGTGACGTCACATCACAATGACCGCCTCCATTTTGGAAACAGGAGCGTTGGTATAACACAGGGTTCCAACACTACCACAATAATACAACATCTATAACACGAGTAATACAAAAATAACTAAGTACTAATATAATACACTGCACCTGGTGAAAGCTGACCAAATCACAGCTCAACAGCTCAATATCTGTACTATTTGCGACCTGCGAAGCCACGCCAGCTAGTTCAATAGTTTCATGTGTGGTTGGTGCTCATTGGCCATGTTTTCACTAGATACATATCTAGATTTTACAACCATTTTTGAATTTTGATTGTATCTAGATTCAAATACTCATCTTTTTACACAAAAGGCACAACGCACTCACAACCGTCTCACTGCCCGGCCCCACCAGACACACTGCCTCGCTTGGCCACTCCTCCCACTCACTTTGTATTGGACATGATATGGTGTGGGGCAAAGGATTATGGGATGGCTTGTGTGCGGGCCCAGGCTTGTGTGCGGGCCCAGGCTTGTGTGCGGGCCCAGGCCTGTGTGCGTGCCCAGGCTTGCAGCACGTTGATAGGGGTGGGAGAAAAGTTTAACTTGAGTTAACTTTATGCAAATGTCATTGGACAATCAACATTCAGTGAATACTGGTGGACTTTCATTTCCTGGTTTTAAGCACTTCCACCGACAACGTTGTAAACTCCCACAAGCAGCAACTAAAGAGGGCGAGGGGCGATGACAATCGTGTGACTGTATCTGATCCATAGACTGTATAAAATATGGACGTAGTCCATAGTGACATCACCCATTGGTTTCTGAAGAGCTGTTGTGAAGCTCAGTGGGCGGCTCCCGGCCGGCGCCATCTTGGTAGTGCCTGACTCACGCGCAACTTTCGACTAATCTGAATTAGCGAATTGGCGAATTAGCCTAGCTGAAGTGACGCCAGCAGACAGCTAGCGGCTATCCTCCTGTGACAGCACCCACCTGTCACTCAAAGCGGCAACGCCCCTAATTATGTGTAACTTTAAGCCTTAATAAAATTTTTAAAAAAAATAATTAATTTTAAGTTGTCATGAAGGGGGAAATGAGCTATAGAGACCAAAACCGTTTTTTGTACCAGGCTGTAAACGTGTTTATTTCAACTGTAAAGTTGGGCATTTGAATATGGAGATTGTATGGGGTTCCCTTTTGGAGCCAGCCTCAAGTGGCCATTCGAGGAACTGCAGTTTTGGGCACTTCCGTGTTGGCTTCATTTTTCAGACCGGGAGTTTGGCCCTTGGTGACATCGCATTTGATCGGCCCGTTTACAGCTTGTTTACTCGTAGGGGCAGTTTAGATCCCCACTTGATATGTGCACGCACATACAGGTCTCAGCCCATCCATGGTTTTCACAATCAGAGAATCGGCAATTCTCTGAGAGAATTGGTGTCGTCGTGGTGTAGCCTACCAGTTTACATTGTGTTGGATAATGTTGCGAATCATGTTTAACAATGGAAATGCGAGGTCTAGGACTCACAGAATCGTAAGAAAAGTATGCACAGCACACCGATCTTTCAGATACATTTGCATATTTTCCTCCTTGCTTTATATTGGTTGATGACCGAAGACGTCTGAGCTCAGGACGTGACTTGGTATCTCTCGGTAATCTAGATTAAATGTACCCCACCTCCAGAGGTGGTTTTGACAACAGTTGTCTACGTCTCTCATACAACCACTCCCGCCTGTTGAGACGGACAAAACATCTCTCTTTGAATCACAATCTCACAACCATTTTCAATGTGTGATTTGAACAGATTCTAAATGCTTTGAATTGTTTTCGTCCCGTCCGTAACATGACTGGAGTACAACAACGTCCCGTTTTCAGCTAATTATATGATTAGATCGGCTCTGTGTCAATCCAGGAACTGGTCTTTTTCCTCTCAGGAGATCTCACGGTACTTGATGTAGGATTATGTAACTTGAGATTGAGATTTTAATCAATTTTAATCAAATTCTATTAAAAAAAAAAAACATTAAAAATTGTTACAGACAGCAACTTTAATTTTAAATTTGACAACAACTGATGTAATACATGAATGACCATCTATTTATTTTTCCTCCATCAATCCCATGAAGTGTATTCTTATATTTATCTTAATCAATCTCAACACCTTTATGTGTTTAAATATCAGAATCTGATGATTAAATAAGTCAAGTTGCCTGTTTGTGTGCCATTATGTCATCCAGGAGGCGTTGTAGGCTGGGTCCAACAGCACTTCAACATCACCCACGATAGACATGGTGTAGCTATGTATGTGAAGTAGACCTATTTAGCTCAAGTAAGTGGATTCCTACTTTTTCTATGCCCAACTTACTACATATTTGTATTCATGTATTTATAGAGCCCAAGATACATTTTGATACCTCCGAGACGCATGCACTGAAAAAAGTTTTTCATTGATCCAATTTTAATTATGAACTTTTATCTAATCCAAAATAGATAAACTATAGCTTTTGTTAAACCAAACTAAATTAAAATTATGACTTAACTTTATGACTTCTAAACAAGATAAATGTCATCAATAATCCTCATGACTTATTATTATTATTATTGCAAACATGTTTTTTTTATTTTTATGAAGACATTTCTTAACAGAACTCTAAATAATAAGGCTAATACTCAAGCTGTGAACAAGTGACTGGTAGGACAGTTCTGTGCTAACCTTCACCAATGGCAGTACTGTTGTGTTCTACATTTAGTTACACAGGCTCAGAGACACAGACGAGCATGTGAGAAAAACATGCATAAGCAACTAAGCTCTACTGTGCAGAGTGTTACAAAGCTTTAGCTCATTAGGATACTGCACATTGTCCATGTAAATGAGCCCCAGGAACATGGCAACAGCATGAGCAACCAATGATAATGGTTCACAATCTGGGATCCTTCAATTACAATACCTATATCTTCTGGCGCCACTTGTGAATCTTTTTCCATGAATATTGCCATGGTTGCCTGAAAAGTATGGTTAACCTCTTCCACTTCCTTTTCAGAAAAAATAAATACATTAGGGATACAAAATCTGAAATAGATTCAGCTCATTTGTAGCCTTGTGAGACCATCCTGATCTTGTGAGTTCACATTTTTGTTTCCTTGCTCATGATCAGTCTGGCCGCACTCCAATTGAAGTTGACTTTGAAACCCCAAAGAGTGGGCAGACCAGTCAACACTAGGGGGAGGGAGTTTTAGTACATTCATTTCCACATGTGGGCATTGCTCAAAAACCTTGAGCAAAAGCCTTCAAAAAAAAAAGCCTGAGAAAAGCCTTGCAAATGTCTGTTAATCTTTTAACAAGACTGCAGTGCTGTGCTCCTCACTCCGTCATGGACTAAACCTCCCTCCCCTTGCACTGATTGGTCCGTCCGATTTTTGGGTTTTGAAAGTTTCAACAGGAGTGAGGCTGATCTTCAGCGAGAAACTGACATGAAAACTTGCAAGATCAGGATGATCTCACAAGGCTAGCTTAGTTGTAAACGTTTTAAAAAATCATACATTCTATTCAACACTTATTTTATTGTCAAATAAATGGTCATAACCAGCATTACAACACCTATACAGTAATCATGCCGTACCAGAAACTGTTTGATCAGGTCCTCCAGCGATCCACCCGTGTTGAGGAGGAGACATGTGAGATCCTCCTTGTATTGGCATCAGCGTCCTGCATGAAAACAGCGACAACAATGTGTGAATGCACAATACTGTTCTGAACGTCATGTGGCTTTTCCAGAAGAGAGAGAGAGTGGGTCTGCCAGCTTGGGTGAGGGCACAGGAGAGGGAGAAAATAGTGACTATGAGTGTGAATGGGGGTCCATGCAAGAGTATGTCGTTGGGATGGGAGAAAATTGGTGAGCGTGAGCAGGAATGTTCAAGCACCTGCACATCCCCTTCCTGCAACTGGCAGGAGTTTGGTCTTCTCTCAAATGGCTCCCCCCTTCTTTCTGACGACCTCGGTCAGTTCACCGCAGTCCTCGTCCAGATTCTTCATGGTTACTCCGTGGAGTTCAACATTCATTCAATATTTGAGAAGCAGCGCACAATTAACACATGGATAGATGTATGACCTGTGTCTCAAGGCAAGATCATGAGATTGCAGCACATACGTAGAATATGAATAAAGCTGGTGTACCTCTTCACCTTAACAGTGCTGGCCATTCATCCATGAGACTGTCCACAGCTTCTTGTTGAACATGAATAGTCACTTCCACATTCATCAGATAACTGAGAAAACAAAGAATACACTGATTGATGGGACAACCTAAACCCCAGAAAAGGGAAGATCTCTGAGTCTCAAACCTAATGTTCGAGGGGTATCGAGCAATACAGTTTAACCACAGAATGGAGCAGGAGCAGAAATATCTTACTTATGGCTATGGCTGATGATATCCTAGTGAGAGAGAGAGATAGATTAACATTTTTATTTAACCTCCATGATATGACGGCCAATAAATCAAAATTAAAACCAATAGATGACGTTTGTTTGATCTCTTCACCAGCTACCAGAGTAGCGAGCACGGCAGATTATGCTTCAATTTAAATGTAAATAAATATCCTCAATAATAATTGTCTGAAATTACAAAAACTATTGTCAAAACACAGGCTAATAGGCAATTGATCTAATAAAAATGTTAACTGACTCAAGCCAAGGAAGCTGAAATGAAGTCACACTTAAACCTATGGCATTAGCACACACATTAGCAGCCAAGCACGTGTCTGTCCCAACATGGATGCCATTTTACAGAATTGGGCCAAACCTGCCCCACACTGGGAAACATTAGCCACACAACGCAATTCAAACCAGACAAGTAGAATTAGCAGACTTCTAAATCGTGTTACACCATACTTATGTGCTTAAAGTTCACATTAACAGTTTAATGTAAAATGTTATGGAAATACATGTCCATATGCTTTGGCCTCTTGGCGTCATATTTATAATACAATGGAGCGCGAATGTAGCATGGCTGTCGTTTTTCACTTCGCTTTTGTCGAAGAAATTGGTCTTCCGACCAATTTGAAAAGGCAAACTACAGCCAGATACATCTTGTGTGTGCTTTATTATTATTATAAGTTTCACTTCATCTTGCAACATTTGGCAATAAAATAAATAGATCTGTAATTCATTAAAATGAGGAATGTTAAATTGGACAAATGAATCTAATAAATATTAAACTGAATGGATTGACAATAAATGCATTGGATGAAGTCCAGCTCGGTAAGCTATTTACAGTGTGCATGTCATGATTTTAACCATGCTATTACTATCTTACTACTAGAACAATAAAGTTAGCTTAGAATGTATAATATGTTTATAGTAAGTGTTTTTATAACAAGGAAGTCAGAATATTATTATAATATAGGCTACCAATTCTGAAAACGGTATATTGTCCCTGTCAGGATCTATTGGTTCTGAAGGTTTAAGGAGGAGGACTTGAATCAGTCCACCTTATGGCTCAGGCAGCGGCAGCCAGGGTTAACACGTTCAGGTTCATTTATTACTTTTCAATTTTGTCTCTGATGTAATTGATGTTTTGAACTGGTGTGATGACTTCAGTAAAACAAGGTTAATTGTAGGCAAAACAAGTGTTTTCTTAGTTAAAATTAGTTAAAATACATTTATTTTGACACTATGTTTCTCGTCTTATTTACAGGTTGCTTTCTGGCTTACTCTTTACTTGATACTCCCACCACTCAAGATAAGGACAAATTATAGTAAATCTATAATTTTCTAAAAACTTCATCAATCTTCCACCATGGCAATGAGCCCAAATCACACATTCACATGCCTTTCAACATATCTGTGCCTTGTTTCACAGAGAAAATAATTTGGGAAAGTCACCTCTTTCACTTTTTCAGGCCTTGCTCTCCACAAACGCTGGGAGCCCCTTGGTCCATGTGAAGTATGTCTTCAAACTCTGTAGATGTTACTGTTTTCAGTCAAATACAATACTTGTATGATGTAGCAGTCTCTGGCTGCCAATAGGCTGGTCTCTCGGGCTGATGAAGTCTGCATGTGTGTGCTCCCTCAGCCCTTCAACCATGTCAGTGGCTTCAATGAAGTGCAATTACAGTTAATGACCAGTGTCATCAGCACAGTTCATCAGTAGAGCCCGTACTCAGGCGCCAACACGACAAAACAAAGCATGGTGTTGTTGGCTGGTGAGCATCCAGAGATATCCATTAACCACCATGCAGGCAGGGGATCCGTTAGAAATCCTGTTTTTAAAATAACAGGTTTTAGTGAAAATAGCTTTTGAAGACATTTGACAGCATGAAATATCATCAAATGAAAACTTCATTCCAAATGACCACATGTATGCATACTGTCTCGGCGGTAGCACAAAAAAAGTAAACATTAAATATACTTGATAATGCTTCCTAGGCCCAACCTGGGGAAATAATGTTTTGTGAAAAAAAAAATTGTGCGATGCCAAACATGCAAAAAGAGCATGTTTGGAAAGAAGCATGTACCCTTATGAAGATAAAGTCGAAAAAATGAATTTCCTAATCCTATAAATAATAGGAAGCATTATCAAGATGGGGGGGGGGTCTATAATGGGGGTCAGAAACATATGTCCCAATGTAACGTAATTGTCCTGTATTTCCATGTCCCTTCAGGTGGGCCTGCGTCTTATTCTACAGGCCATGTAAGACAAGAGAATGACAAGTCAAATGTAATATTTCCTTTTTTTAATGACTTACTATATATTTGTTTTAATCTACATATCTATAACACCCATATATACATTGTTAATGCCTCCGAGACGGTATGTATGTCCATGGTTATTTGGAAAGAAGTTTAGATTTTTACTACATTTTCATGTCATCAAAAGCGATTAGGACATTTTCTCTAAAACCTTTTATTTACATGGAGTGTAAATAGGAGTGATTCAAGTCCTCCTCTTTAAACAACAGATCCTCTACAACAGATCGGACTTCTTGACTTCCTTCTCAATGTGACACCGCAAAGGGAAATTATGAAGAACTCGGAATGAGAATTTAATTGTGGGTTACTGTATTCAAATCTTATATTTCTGTTGTGATTTACGTCATTATGAACTTTTGAGCTTTTTCGTACATGCATTAGAGTCGGCTGTGTCCTGTGAAATGTTCCGCTTTCAATTTCGTTTCTACTCATTTTAAAGGTAAGCGCCCATAATTCTGTGAGTCAGAAATGAGGCAACGTGGAATTTACCCGTTTTTATTTTTCCAACAACAGCACAAATGTGTGGAAGTAATTTGTCGGTATGTTTGTCGTCGATATTGAATGCTCTCTTGCATGCGATGGATATAACATTGAACATTGAAACTCGGAAGCATATCCTTAGACTTCAACACCACCATTGTGAAATGCTTTGTACGGAACTGTACTGAATAATTAACTGAAATGAGCGCATATTTCATGTCTTTTAAAATAACCACAGGACAAAGTGGAGTCGATATAAGTTCAAGTTATTTACATTCCACGTTACATTCCACAGTAGTTGTACACGTAAACCAACACTCCGCGTTAACACGAAAACATTTGTACAAAAATATATGTTCAACATTTCTATAGGAATGACAAATGTACATTGCATGTAAAGCGTCCTTGAATCTGTTATCTTAAAAAAGACACGTAGATCAAGGCAGCGGAGGGGGTAGCGATCAACAAATATGTTAGGATGAACACTTCAATAACTTAAAACACGTTTCCCTTTCAAACTATTATTGCAGTTATTTCACATCACAACGCGCAACCTTGGTGCGCGCAAGTTGGATAAATATCTTCTTTTAATATAACGGCCCTTACTGTTATGAATTACTGGCTGGGGAGCCCACTAGTAAAGACAAAAGTGCATAAAAGGGCCACACACCGCGAAGGGCCTCCCGTCTGGACCACGGGAGTGGAAACGTTTTAGAACCGGCCAGGAGCGCATCCCCCGACCCGGTCATTCGGTTAATTTCCCCCGGTTTGCGTTGTTCGTACCCAATCTTATATTATCTGAAGTTCACAACAATATTGAACTATTAGAATAGTTGGTTGGTTTTGTCTGACCCTAAGAACAAATCCCCGCACTGCCGACCATGGCCCCGGAGGACCGGTCCATGGCCCCGGAGGACCGGTCCATGCTCGAGCTGTTTGACGAGGATGAGGAGGATGATGAGGAAACAGTGGAGGACTTTCTCTCTTTCTGCCGCAGGTGGATCTTGGTGTGTCTCTTTCTCTCGTCGCTGCGCGCAAACTTGCGTCCGCAGAAGTCACAGGCGAACGGCTTCTCCCCGGTGTGCGTGCGGATGTGCGTGGTGAGGTGGTCGCTGCGGCTGAAGTTGCGCATGCAGATCCGACACTGGAAGGGCTTGTGGCCCGTGTGGATGCGGATGTGTCGGGTCAGCTCGTCGGACCGGGAGAACCGTCGGTCGCAGGCCTCGGCGGGGCAGGGGTACGGTCGCTCGTGGATGGGCGTCTTGCTGGGTCTGTTCGGGTACTTTCTCGGCCTCAGAATGGGCCTGAGAGGTAGGTTCTGTGGGCTGTACGCGGAGGCGAGCCTCGGCGGCCCTCCCTCGGAACCGCTTCCGCCCGGACCGCCCAACGTAAAGTTCCTAATAGTGTTTAGTGGGGTCAGTGGCGGTGGGACGCGGAAGGAGTCGAGCGGGGACGGGCCGAACGGCTTCCTCTCCGGGATGGCCGCCGTCTGCATCTCCCGCTGGCACGCAGGCGGGAAGAACGTGGAGTAGTCGGACACGATGGGGAACATCCCGGGCGCGTCCGAGCAGCTGGGGGGCTTCGGGGAGGTGTAGGACGGCGGCGGGTAAGAGGAGGAAATGTGGCAGGTGGAGGTGGACAGGAAGGCCGACGGGTCCTGGTAGAGCTCCCCGCAGCCGGAGGAGGAGTAGGGCGGAGGAGGGGAGTACAGGTGGTGGTGGTGGTGGTGGTGGTCCATCTCTCCCTGGCTCTGCCCCGCCGCCATAGTGCAGCTCAGAGATCCACCGGAGTAGTGGTGGGGAGACCCGGAGGAGGCTGGAGAGGAAGAGACGGAGGAAGAGGGAGGAGGAGGAGGAGGAGGAGGAGGAGGCATGCCGAAGATGCCCGCCGAGACGATGTTGATGACTCCCTCTGGGCTCCAGTTGCTGGAGTACTGGGAGGGCTCGATGGAGAACTTGCCCATGTAGGTGAAGGTGTGGTTGCGGTGAGAAGCGGGCTGAGTGAAGCCGCTCCCGGAGTACGGAGAGAGGTCCAGAGAGCGCTTCTCCGCTGCCATCGAGTCTCCGTGCATCAAACCATCTGCAGCACCGCGGAAGAAAGAGAAACTATCAGTTAGACCACAACCTTGGTGGAAACATCCATTCATTCAAATTCAGTTCACTTTCTACAAAATAAAATCCGGTCAACGTCCAGTTTTGTGCGCGTCGGTTCAACTTCTGATCCAAAGTTTTTTTTTAGCGCACCTCTGAAACGTAGCGGCAGGAGGCCTGTTTTATGAGAATTGTGTATATACCAAAAATAAAAAGCTGTATGAAGTTGTATGGATTTCATTGCAAGCCATATGTACATTTAGCAAAAATAACAATAATATAAACGATAGTCTGGTGCGGAAGGAAAGCGCCTACACGAGACGCTGTGTAAGCCATACACCTGTACACTGAAGACAGGAACACACGGACCGAAACACTCCTTACCTGTCGCTCCGCTCATGTGGTCGTAATGTCCCCCCATGTCGCTGTTGGGGAACACCGCCACCGACGTCGGTATCGTTGCCATCTCATCCACCGAATAAACGGCCTCCGATGGGTGGACGAACCCCCCGAGGCTGACCGGGACTTTCTCCAAGGTCTTGGCCGTCATGGTCAGGGGCTGCCGGTCCGGGTCCCGCGATGCAGACGCTCCGGAGAAAGTGTTGAGTGAACTTTATTCCCAAGGCTAGCCCTTTAACACTGTTTCAGACTCTGTGATTGTATCATTTGAGAACCCTGATAATATCACACGTCGTAATGAAAGC
>OMNR01044139.1:0-13235 GCA_900303205.1 Mora moro
CCACATTGTTCCTCTTCAATCTGAGGTTCGACTATCGGCCGGACCCTCCTTTCCAGCACCTTGGAGTAGACTTTCCCCGGGAGGCTGAGTAGTGTAATGCCCCTATAATTGGCACACACCCTCTGGTCCCCCTTTTTAAACAGGGGAACCACCACCCCGGTCTGCCACTCCTTTGGCACTGTCCCAGACTTCCATGCAATGTTGAAAAGACGTGTCATCCATGACAGCCCCTCAACACCCAGAGCCTTCAGCATTTCTGGACGGATCTCATCAATCCCTGGGGCTTTGCCACTATGGAGTTGTTTGACTACCATAGTGACTTCCACCAGGGAAATTGATGTTGATCCCCCATCATCCTCCAGCTCTGCCTCTACCATAGAGGGTGGGTTAGTCGGGTTCAGGAGTTCCTCAAAGTGTTCCTTCCACCGCCCGATTACATCCCCAGTTGAGGTCAGCAGCGTCCCATCCTTGCTGTACACAGCTTGGATGGTTCCCCACTTTCCCCTCCTGAGGTGCCGGACGGTTTTAACCACAAACCACAAACAAACAAATATCAAGGTCCAGTATTCAGCATTTCACAGACTCATTCAGTATTTCAGACTAGGCACACCAATGCCACGGCCTAAATAAACCATAATACATAAAGTCTAAACAGAACGCTAATACAGAGGTTAGCAGCATGAACCACGAAAGAATCCAGTACCTTTTTAATACTCTAATCTCGTCTCACTCTTTCATATGTCTACTCTATCGGAGAGGAGAGCATCGCTGCACTACTCTACCTGGAGATGGGAGGAGCTCCTCCACGGGTTCAGCTGCGGCGGGGCTGGACTCCACCAGTACACTCGCAGAGATGCTGGGCTCCACCTGTTCAGCAGCGGGGATCGGACTCTCTAGCTCTTCCGTTGGAGACGGAAGGACGGCCACCTGTTCGCCCGGAGCTGGGATGATCTGGACCTGTTCGGCCTGCTGTACTTCTGACACTGTCAACACAACACGGTGGTCTCATGAGGTCACTGTTGCACTCACACCACTGTTCCACCTCCACCATTCACCCAGAACTGTCAAGGTATGTTTTCTCTCTTAAAAATAATCATCTAGTCGAGAATGGCGTGGCATGAAGTGTTTCACGTTTCATACGTCATTCATATTTTAAACATCTATACTGAGAACTCCTGCTCCAGAAATCAAGCTTTTAAATAGTAATGTTTCCCATCCAAAAACCCTGCATTAGAGACATACTGTAGTATATACGATACCAGTTGTAGTACATCTGAAAGCCTACATTTCCCACATGCCCCTGGGGCCTTACACAACCAATCAATGTAGCTGACGCTCTGACAGTGCGTCATGAGATCACACTGCTGCTGTGAAACCAGGTGGTCTGAGAGGCCTGGCCACTTACCTGTGATTGGGCAGCTTCTCAAACAGAGGGCCTCGGTCTCGAACCTATTCTCATTGCCTCCACAACCTCCGTACCAGAACTGGGTACAGATCCCGTTCTTTCTGTCAAAGAACCACTTAGCCTGATAGTCTTTGCATGGCATTCCAGGGTCATAGTCAAGTGAGCATGGATCTGTAAGTCCAGTTACTAGAACATGCAACAAACAAAAACAACACAACAGCGATGATAGAAGACAAGACAGACAGACAGGGGAGAAGATGAGTATAAGTGAAGACTGGTTCGACGACTAACCTGGAGAACTACGAGGATGTTAAAATATTACCAATGGAGTTACTATTACATGAAAAAAAAATAATAATAAAATCGAATCGTGATCAGAGGTGAATCAGGCAGCTAATGTAGCATGTAACGATAAAAAACAACGACGTCATTGAGAAAAAGGAAATGGCATTCAAGATTAGCATTAGCTTCTAGAGAGAGTTCAGGCTACTTGCATTAAAAACGTGAGGTATGATTTGGTGGTTGAAAGTGAAGTAGTCAGAAGAAAATAAGAGTGAATTTTAGATCTACACGTGCGCTACACAACCATTACTACTGTTAATCTAGTAGCAGTAGTAGTCATAGTTTTGGGTTAGTTGTCTTCAAGCCACGGCTGTGTGGTCTCCAGTTCCAACAGGAACATCACCATCTGTCCCTAATCCTCTTAAAAGTCAAACCCATAAATACCTCAAAGCTAATCCAGGGGAAAAACTCGTCATGGCATCTTGGCCTCATACGCACTCAACACCCTCCGACCAAACTGTGTTCTGATGTCTTTTTGAAGTACAAGCAGTTTGTATGACTGAGCACTGAGCACAGTAGTATATATAGCAAGCTTGCTTATTCATATGAAATACATAGAACCCATGTGTCTTGAATTAATTAACAGTTCTGATGGTAAATCATAAACAACAGCTATTGTACAAGGGGGAATAGAGGACACCTCTAGCAAAAGCACACTGCATTTGCCAGTGTTTTGTTATTCATAACAATAATGATAAACTGAATGTTTTATGGCATTTTTGGCAATAGACACTACCCAGTGCTTGACATCATGGAACAAAATAAAAACAGTGGTAAAATAGTCAACAATAACATAAAAAAAATAGGAAGAATATCTTGTTAAACGCATTAGTGAACCTTCACTGACTTTACTTCAGTCATTAGCGCAGGAGAAATCCATCAACAGACTCATTTTTCACAAAAGTTGAGTCTATTTTTCAAGTGGCATGAGTAATGTTTGTATTAAAGGCTGTATTCTTGGCTAGGGACCAGTCCCTCCATTAACAGCAGTTTGCTTGAAGCAATGATCATATTCATTAAGGAGGGCTGCTCGGGACCCAATTGTATATATTCATTTATTTTTACGCAGGGGGCAACTGCCAAAAAAATCAAGTCAACTTGAATCATTTGTCACTATTATGAGCTCAGCAAAACCAATGGCCTTGCCCAGATTTAATCCAAACCAGCTGTATATAAGACAAGCTCTCCTACTATTTGGGGAAGGGTCACATCAAATGTAAATATCCTCTCATACAGTCGAATAGGCTTAGTGATGCTTAAGCAAACGGGGAGATTAAGTGCTGACACTGCACTAAATTGTTCAGAACAGGAACAAACCCCACACGCGCACATGTAAGGTCTAGACCAATGTGTTACCACTTGGAATACACACACACACACACACACGTTACTCACCAGTCTCTGGTTTGTCCAAGGGTGTGTTTACGAAACCAGTCACCTTACTTGGACCAGCAGTCTTCTGCTCGACTGATTCTGTCAAAACAAGAGCAGTGGTTTACAGAGCATCAAGACCCTCTGTACACATTCATGTAGATTTCCTATGGTTCCCCCGAAACTGTGGGAGAATCCCAACGAGAGGAAGCAGCTGGGAAGCACAAGTGTGGCGAGAATCTAAATATGACACATCGAATAAAGACCCAATATGGCATGGTTTGTGAGTCTCTAAATCCAATCGACCTACAGCCTTGGTGGATGTAGTGGCCGTAGGACGTGAGGGAACGCCACTCCCCCACCTTTTGTATCCCCACTCCCTGCGCTGCTTTGTCTTTGGATTGTTGAGCAATTTGTAGATATTGTAGTTACGACTAGTATGATGTCACTACATATGTCCATATTATTATTAAATTGCATTCAAGCATTAATAATATTCCATGGCATATTATACCCCCGCCTAGGTGCGCCCTGAATGTCCAAAGTTAGGTGATGACATAAAAAACTTCCCCACTTCCCAAGTCCCCACTACACCACGACCGCCTACAACAGATCGTCAGGATGTGAAGTCCGGCTTACTGGTGGTGATGATGCCTTTGTGGGTGGAGGTGACGAGTCCGGTGGCGGTGTGGGCCGTCACCACAGCGTGGTAGGACTGGCTGCTCTCCAGGTTGTGGAGGGAGAGCTCCGTTTCCGACACGTTGGTCTTCACCACCAGGAAGTGGTCCCGAAGCCGGGTCACCACCACCTGGAAGTAGGCCGAGAGCTTGGGATCTTCAGGGGCCCAGCGCAGTTTCAGGCTGCTGGATGTGATGTTGGTGGCGTGCAGCTCCTCCGACTCTGAGGGTGGTAAGACGCGGTTAATGGTGGTTAACAGCACTGGACGATTCAACCTCCCACAGAACACAGGGTTTACTCGTAGTATGCTGAGGGACGTACCTTTGTGCTTTCTCTGATGGACTGTCTGCTGGTTGTCATGCTCCTTCTGATGTGTCCTACAAATGGATGGCATGATGAGTGAGCGGGGTAACCATCTAGGTGGAGTGGATGCAACCTCAGTTATTGAAAGGGTTTAAAGACTTACTCATGTGACTGGGATGACTTGAAGGGGTGTTTTAATGGTTGGTCGTTCTGAAACCACTTGCAGTTTTGGGACACTTCAGGGGACATGTAGAAAGCATTTTCGACTGCAACGAGGACAAAATAGGAAAAGGATTTAGAAAGAGGGGCATCTTAAAGGTCAAGTTCACACAAGCTAAATTCACAAACCTGGAAACTGTATTTCCATTGACATTAAATTATCATATCATATTTATCATACTTTATTGACAGAATAATCAATAAACCCTCTTACTGTCACAGGTATTATATATATGTGCAAATTACATGTGCTGTATACTTACTGCTGATATACTTGGGCAGCAGTTCCCCGAAGGTCTGGATGTGTTTGTCATAGAAGTGTGAGATGCTCTGGATCCTCTTGAAGAACACGTCCGAAGGCTCGCTGGCCATGCGGGATAAGACCTTGGCGTCTCCAGCACACAGCCCGCCGCCCACCCCGAGGATGACCAGGAAGTAGCCCTTGCACTTGACCTCCGTGGCGACGCGCACCAGCTGGGCCTCGTGCTCCTCCACGCTGCCTGTCACAAACAGCATCAGCACCTTGCGGGCGCGCTGCAGCGGGGCCATCTCCAACACCTGCTCCACCGTCTGCTCGATGGCTGCCGCCAACGCCCGCCCGCCCTCCAGCTGGGGCGTCTTCTCCAGCAGGAAGTCGATGATGTCGCGACTGGAGCGGTGCTCCGTCAGGCCGATGTCTGTGCGGATGGCAGCGCCACTGTGGTTGCGGAGGAACTCATAGGGCGCCTGCTGGATCACGGCCACCCTGGCGTGGTGGACGGACGTGGTGGGCTCCGAAGACACCTCCAGGTGGTCCACGATGTGCGTGATGTAGCGCTTGATCTCCGTGAAGACCGAGGGGTAGGTGGTCTCGGAGCTGTCCATCATGAAGGCCATGTCGATGTCCACGTCGGTGGTGAAGGAGCGCCTGTCTCGGCTGGATGTCGGGGGCACGTAGTCGCACATCTGGTCCGGAGCGCATGAGTCTGAGGAGAGAATAACGCACTGGCTTTATCTTATGTTATTGTTATGTTTCCTATTATACCCAACTGGTTGTATTTGAAAAAGCCGTTTGTGGTTTGCAGTGTTACAGAGACGCAATGTGTTTCCAATTACATAACAATATGGGTTCTATGCTTGTTGGACGGCTCCAGTGACTTGATCTACGGTGTGTAGGAACAGCTCTTACCCAAGCACACATGGCAGCTCATGATCTTCTGGAAGACAGAGTTGAACTGAGTGCTCCCGGTGCTGGGAAGCACGATCACCTGGGCCAGCGCTGTGTTGTTCACCTTCCATGGTACAAGCAAGGACATCAGCGGAGACATTCGCAAACCAACAATACACGATAATACACTTTGGGTGCAGCTCTTGAGCGATTTACCAAGTCCATCATAATTGTATAGCCCTCTATCTCAACGGGCTTTACAGGCCACATTGTATGACACCCCCCTAAACCTAACCCCTCCTTCCAGGAGGGATTAGGTTTAGTACAATAGGTACAATAGGTGCCAAAATGGGCCGATACAATAGGTTCCAAAATGGGCCGATACAATGGTAGTGACACAGAGATTACAAGCGACACAGAGGTTAAGTGACAATGAAGCTACCTGCAGAGCTCTGGTGAGCGCTCTGTCCTCGCGGTTCACCAGGAACACGGAGGCGATGCCGGCGTCGTACAGACGGAGGGCCGCCGTGCTGATGGGCTGGCTGTCCTTGATTGGCCCGTTGACAAAGAAGATAGCCACCTTCCTCATCAGGAAGCCGCTGCGCACCCTCTTAAAGGTGTTCTGCGCCAGGAAGTTCATGGCGGTGTCCAGGCTGCGCTGCTTGCGGGTGGCCAGCGCCTGCAGCCCCTCGATGCGCTGCACCAGGGCGCGTTTCTTCAGCGCATCGGCGAAGCGCACCTCGGTGGTGACCTCATTGTTGTAGAGCGTGAGCGCCACGCGCGCACCACGGGGACAGTTGCTCTCGGCGATGGTGATGTCGCGCACCAGACGCAGCACGGTGTCGCGCATGTTGTTGAAGGCCGGGCGCCCTACGCCATCCGACACGTCCATGGCGAAGGCCAGCTCGGTGGGGTACAGGGGACACTCCTGCTTGCCTGTTAGCGCACGCAGAGTTTAGTGCTCCTGGCTCCATGCTCCGCACATTAGCATTGTGTAGCATGAGTACACTTCAAAAGACAACTATTTGCCCTCAGTTGTCATTTACTTACCGTAGCAGCAAGCTGCAATGGAGACAAAAGACAAAACAATTGTAAGAATAACTCTCTGTCAAATAGTTCATTATTGATGGGGAAGTGGCGACGCGTAGTCTAATAGCTAATACACTTACGACAGTTATCTCTGATCTTCTTGACGAGGTCACATTGCTGGAGAGAAGGAGAATGAAGAACAGATGTTTGAAACACATCAAGAGCAGATAGCTTGATGGTTTTTGGTTTCGGCATCCAACATATTTTCTGTTTTCCAGAGTTTGATAAATGGGAGCACATACCACAACCCCAGGTCCTCGAGGTCCTTTCTCGCCCTACGGGAACACAAGGGCTGGTGTTAAACACTCGGATGGATCTGGATGCGGAGCCGCAGACCCATAGAAAGGTCTTAAAAGGCATTGTTTACATAATGGACCATCATCCGTGTGGGACTGCTTTACAGAACACCAGGCATGTAGAGAGATGCGCACAGAGGAGCACACACAGGAGTTCCAATGGGGAAGCATGTGCGAAAGTTCATTATATCCATCATATGGTTTCCGTCCCCTTGTTATATGGTTTTTAACAAGCATTTAGAAGCTAAGCCACTTGAGACTGTGAACTGGCGAGCCGTGTAAGCTCCCAGTGCATTATGTGGTATGGCGGCTGTGTGTGATTGATATGGAATGTGTAGGGCTTGTAAACAGGCGGGGAGTGCATGTTACTTACATAGGGCCCGGCGTATCCAACTTCTCCCTTCTGTCCTGACGGTCCAATATTCCCAGAGACACCCTGCACAGTACACACACAGACACGCGCCATTATTATAACATATACTAATTATTATTATTATTATTATTATTATTATTATTATTATTATTATTATTATTATTATTATAGAAGTGTAATCATCTTCATCTTGATTGATTTTGACGCTGTGATCAAAGACCACATTAAACACAATATATTCACAATGCTCACCTTGTTTAACTGACTCCCTGCCAGTACTTCATATGCCCATATGTTCAATATACTTTAGCATTCCAGCTTTCAAAATTATTGAATGAATATGCACGGTGCTTTCGACACAGTGTGAGCTAGTTTGGGGTATAGACACAGCATGACCATGTGTCTGTACCACAAAGTGACCCAGTACCCCAGAGTGTTCGCCATAGGTTGGTCCAGTCCACCAGGGGTGCCACCACTCACCCTCTGACCACGGTTTCCCTTGGGTCCTGGTCCACCTTCGGAGCCAGCACCTCCACCCTCTCCCTGCTCAGTGACAGACAGGGAGAGAGTGAGAGAGAGAGAGAGAGAGAGACAGAGAGAAAGAGAGAGAGAGGGAGAGAACCAGAACCAGGCACACGAAGAGAGCTGCAGTCAATACCCTGGAAAATGACCCTCGAGGGGCCACACTTTCAACTGGAACTGTCTAGTCTCTCAGTGTTTTTAAATGCAGTCCATGAGAAACATTACCTTGGGTCCTGGAAAACCTGGGAAGCCTTCATCGCCCTGTAAGTACAAATAAACAAGCAAGACAACAGAGAGACAAAACAAAGGATGTTATAATGGAGAAGGGCTGCGTGGCACAAGACCACCTTTCTTTGCTCTGGTCTGTAACTAAATATACAGCATGTGTCTAAAAAATGCCTTTCTTTTATCTATCACACATCACATGCTTTTTGGTCTATCACACATGTGTGTGTGTGTGTGTGTGTGTGTGTGTGTGTGTGGGAATTGGGTCCTACAGTATGCTTCATTCACCCATCATTAATGGGTTCAATAATATCAAACTAGGAATTAAAATCAAACAATAAACCAGTAAAAGTCTAATATGTTTCACATGCCTTCCTTCCTTTGGGACCTGAGACACCGAATCCATCTCTACCATCTTCACCCTGGAGGACAAAGGTCAGTAAGATGACAAACCTAAAATATGACTTTTAACCTTCAAAATAATGATACAAAACTTGTTTGCTTTGCAACCATTATCAAATGTTTGTAACTAAACTAAACCATAGAATACTATATTAGCATGTAACAATAAAAAGCAACCAATTTTAAGACAGAATGTTGTTGGAGGAAAGAGCAACCTCTGGAAAAAAGAAATACCGTTGTCAACTTGATTTAAACCATGTCATATATTCTCAGAAGCAGAGTAGACACCGACATAAATTACACTTTCAACTAGGCCAGACAGTGACGCACAGAGCGGCTCATCCCGCTGAAATCTGATTTGGATCAAAAGTCTTGCTGTCTCCTTTCCAAGAACCACAACAGGGCTTGATTGAGCTAATAACGGCAAAATAATAAACATATTAACACAGATGATGCTACAAGTGCTTTCAGGCACCGCCATTCATGTCATAGTCATGTCTTTTCTTTTTTTTTTTTAAACAGCTAGCTCTTCCAGAACCTTTATACGTTTGGGTCAATCTTACGGGTTCGCCACGTGGTCCCAGAGATCCGACGACTCCTTTAGGCCCCGGTTCTCCTGGCTCGCCCTATCCAAGCACAGAGAGATGGATGGGGAGAGAGAGCGAAGAGAGTGAGGGCAGACAGAACGTTTAGCCATCCTGGAGAGAACAAACGCTGAAGTGGCTAACGTTGGAAAACGAAACAGCGTGGGCTATCAAGTCAACCCCCTCCCCCCCTGATTTAACTGAGCTCACATGTATTTTATTTGGAGGGGCTGTGAGTGGGGGAGTGTTTTTTTTCCCTCTCACTGTACTTTCATGTTTGCTTCCATGGGCCTGCCTGTGTGTGTGCAGTAATATGAGAGAGGGAGTGGTTGGAGCCGAGGTGTTTATGACTGAAACAAGGCTCTAATAGGATGAACTTTAGGGGGGGGGGGGGCAGTAATGTTCTGCTTGGTACCTTGCGACCCAAAGCTCCTCTTCTGCCCTTTGCTCCAAGTGTTCCTTGATCTCCTCCAGGTCCCTGGGAAAAAACAAACAAATCCAAGATCAGTTATTTGCACACAACACAGTATCTAGGAAGATACAAACATTGAACATGCATTATTTAGTAGTTGACCATTGGTCACTTGAAACAACACTAAATTAACAATAATATCGTTGTCCTCTGAAACATGGGGTGCTATTTTGGCTGTTTATTACCATGGTGTATGCATACATACATACATACATACAACTTTTATTTTGAAGAGGAACATCTGTCTAAAATGTAATGCTGTTTTCAGCGCAGTATTTATTTTCTTGGCTTCGACAGTTGAAAGTGGAAACTAAACAAGTCAGATATAACAAAATAAATGTGAGATTGACACGTACTCTGGGTCCGGGATTACCCTCCTCTCCCCGAAGTCCAGGTGCCCCGATGGGACCAGGTGGGCCCTGGAAGGTCACAGACAAACATGCACAACATCAACATGCATCCTGCAACATTCTATTGTACTGCAGTAACAGTAGAGTAGCATCCAGTGGGCAAGCCATGGATGAACACGACCGTGTAAATATGCATTATTAGTCACTCCTCCAGTCCAAACATTTCGGTCTAGTGTGTGCAGTCCAGCCAACAGAAGCATTTATGGAGAAGGTCAACCAGAACGTTTGACAGAGAGCTCTGCTTTGGCGGAGGCGGGCGATGCACTTAAAGAGTCTGTAATGACTCATCTGTCAAACAGTGTGTTGATAAATGAAGAGGTCATGACGTCACACTCACTCTGGAGCCTCCGATACCAGACTCTCCCCCGACACCGTCCACTCCTGGCTTCCCAAGTGGCCCCTGAATGGCAAGAGAGGGTTGCAGAAGCATTTTTTAAAGTATTTTTGTATAATATTATAATATATACCCAAACTAATAATAGTTAATATGCAATGCCATTTTTCTTCCTTGAAAATGCTCAATAATCTTTCAACATCATTGTCATTGCAGATCGCTATCCGGGTCAAAGTCATGAATCAAACTACTCACAGGCTGTCCAGGTGGTCCTCTTCTTCCATCCGATCCCTGGTAAAGACACAATACATGAGGATGTTTGTCTGCAAGTGCTTTCAAAAGCTATTGGATGTATTAGAATGTGGTTTAAGACAGTGTAAAATGCAGGTGACCGGAGGGTGAGGTCATACCCTTCTTCCTAGCTCTCCTGGGCCTCCCTTCTTGCCATCCTCTCCGGGCTCTCCCTATCAACAACAACAACAATGGATGTACATTAGTGCTCCAAATGGAAAACAAACAGACAGCATGTTTGAAAACAACAATAAAAGTGGAGGTGGACATTACCACTGGGCCGACATCACCGGGGTCTCCTTTGGGTCCGCCCTCTCTGTTGTCTTGTCCAGTTATACCCTAGTGGGAAAAAAAACCTAGGATTAAAGCAGCTATTCAATTCAACTCCTTGTCTTGGACAAAGAAACCAAGGAGGCTTATTCAGCCCAGGCACCGGTGCAGGAACCAGACAAGCATCTGGTGGAGGTTGGTCTTCTCGATACATTCACATGTTGAGCTGGCTAGTAGCAGTCTAGCTACTATTTAAGTGATGAGATGAAGATCACTGACAGCAACAGTTGTTATAGGAGGAGAGATGTCGTCTGTTTGCCTCTTCAAATCTCTTCAACAGGCCGTTTGACAATTACTCCAAAAAGCACAGGGAGGAATTTAGCTCTCAACGGATGCACACTTTCACAGCTTTGCTCTATCTTTTAAGTTAAGTAAGATCAAGTCATGTCTCACACACACACGCACGCACACACGCATGCACGCACACACGCACGCACGCACGCACGCACAAAGATGGCTGCTCAACCTTCCCATCTCACATAAGCAGTCAGACACAATGCATTCACTCTTCTCATCTCAGATCAGCAGTAAGTGTCCTCACACTCTTGCCATCTCATCTCAGCTCAGCAGTAAGTGTCCTCACACTCTTACCATCTCATCTCAGCTCAGCAATAAGTGTACTCACAGGATCTCCACCGATGCCCATGTCTCCCCTGTCTCCCGCCTGGCCCTTGGTTCCTTTAGGCCCCTACGCAAACAAAAAGCATAGACATCAGCATTTGTACCATGTCATGAATGAATAAAGGCAGGACATGGAGAGGTGAAGTGTACTGTGACAAGGATAAAAGCTTCCGCAACTCACTCTTCTGCCAGGGTTTCCTCTATCGCCTGGGGGTCCGGCCACACCACTGACCCCCTATAGACAGAACAGCAGGGGTTAATTACTGTACGCCACCACACCTCCCACATCATGGATTTATCAAAAGCAGCTTCACATGGCTTTCGTTTCTTTCACCGCATGCTGGCGTTCCTAGTGAGACTATCCTTTGATGTGTCATGGTGGACATTCAAGTATGTTACACACATCAGTTAGATGTGATTCTCTAGGATGTGCTGAATGAAAAGACGGCTCTGGGCCAATGTTACATCATAGTGCATGTACTGGTCTCGGACTGGTCTTCCTGTTGAAAACCAAGTAATCCATGTTGACACTTGCCTCTTCTCCATTGATTCCGTCCAGACCAAGTTCTCCAAGTTCTCCCTGGAAAGCAAAGAGTCATTTTGTTATGATGTCATGTTTGAACTATTCTTTACAACTTTTTGGTGCAATGATTGTAATAAAATGTAAAAGAAAAAAATAAACCCACTTTTTCTCCAGAGTACCCACGGGAACCCTAAACATGGGGGAAAGGACAGCATAAAGATGAGCATGAGTTGGATTTTGCAATATATATTTAAAGCACAGTACGATGACCAGGGTAACCATTTGACCTGTGAGCGGAGGACTTTACCTTAACACCTCTCTGTCCTGGACATCCCTGGAAACCTTGAGTTCCATTCACACCAGGGGGTCCTCGCTCTCCCTGTCAATACACACCACAGATGGCAATGAGGACAACATTTAAAACAAAATGAAACTGCGATTGAGAGGAGTGAAATCCTTACGCATCCCACATACATTCTGCACAGATCAAAACAACACTAAATTAATGAATGAAGAAATCAAACAGAGCCCCCAGACTCACAGGTCCTCCCTCGTCCCCAGGATGTCCTGGGCTGCCGATGCCTCCTGGACCACCCTGTAAGACCACACAAGGTTATTATTCACTTCACAATGTTTCACAATAATGTGTGCATATCTTCTCTGTGTGTATGTGTGTGTGTGTGTGTGTGTGTGTGTGTGTGTGTGTGTGTGTGTTTGTATGTGTGTGAGTGAACATGAGTGTGAGTGTACGTTTGTGTGTATGTGAGTGTGTGCAGGCAATTGTGAGCATGTGTGTGTATTTGTGTGTTGAGTTGAGTTTAGTGTTCACACACACTTGTGTGTGCATGTGTTCACGTCTGTGGCCAGGTGTGTGTGAGTGTGTTTGTGTGTGCAGGCATGTGTGCGTATGTGTTTGTGTGTATGCGTGTCTGTGTATGTGTCTGTGTGCATGTGAGTGTGTCTATGTGCATGTGTGTCTATGTGCATGTGTGTGTGTGCATGTGCATGTATCTATGTGCATGTGTGTGTGTCTATGTGCATGTGTCTATGTGCGTGTGTGTGTGTGTGTGTGTGTGTGTGTGTGTGTGTGTGTGTGTGTGTGTGTGTGTGTGTGTGTGTGTGTGTGTGTGTGTGTGTGTGTGTGCGTGTGTGCGTGTGTGTGTTATTTTAAGAGTAGCAACCTTAGGGCCTGGGGGGCCTACTGATCCTCTGTCTCCTCTAGTTCCGGTGCACTTGCAGGGAACAGCACAGCAATCTCTCTCTGCAATATTATCCTGCAAAGAAAGAGACCAAAACTA
>OMNR01044142.1:0-11519 GCA_900303205.1 Mora moro
GTTGGGGTATGTGTGTGCAGGTGAAGTTGGTGTGTGTGTGTGTGTGTGTGTGTGTGTGTGTGAATGTGCGTGTAGGTCAAGTTGGTGTGTGTGTGTGTGTGTGTGTATCAAGTCCTTGTCAGGTGTGACAGGGGTTGAACATGTTTATGTCTGTTTACACAGAAAGGAGACAGAGAGCAGGCTTGAACAATTACAACATTTAAAAAAAAGTATGAAATGTTTATTGTAATTTCTGTGCATAATTTGTGTGTTTGTGCAAATGACTTCCTTTGAACACTTGGCTGTAATACAACACAAAAAGCAAACACAATGGTAAAGTAAAGTAAAACAGTGGTATTTCTGGTTTACAATCACTTCTACTTTAAAATCATGCCAGTACTAAACTCATTTGAATATACCTGTATTAGGTCAAACTGAATTAATTCAGCTGGGCTGGTATCAAGTACTTATTCAGATTGTAAATAGGCGATTATTTCTGCAACGTAATGATATAATTTGTTTCCTAAACTTGTTTCGAAAAGATATATACAAAATAGACGACATGATTACCATTTCTCATATTGCCATTGATACACTCCAGCTTCAAATGTTGTGTTGCTCCGCCATGCAGTAAAGCCTTCAATAGGCCGTGTTGGTAAAGCCTTCTCAGATTAAAAACCACAAAAATACACGAGAACACTGGGATTAGCTATGAATAGATGCTAGTTCCTCCACGGATTAAACAGCGGCTGATATTGTCTCTTTCAGCCATGCGGTCTTAGAAGCAGAATGGCGGTATTAGAACACCACACAACTCTCATCATCCATATGTATTTAAGTATTATATATTATTACTCTTCTCAGTAGCTATTCTCTGACTACCAGGCCCAGGAGGCCCGAGACTCTCAATGACACCACACAGTACAAACATTGCATGCACGTTTGTACTGTTAACAGGCCATACCTTGCTGATACAACCTTCCAGGACTCCCTTAGAAGAGCACTTGATTATATAAAGTCAATACTATATGCATTTTCAGTGCAGTTTGTGAGTTACGCGGGTGAGTGATAAACAATACTTTAATACTGTGATACTTTGTAACATCCTTGTTACATCGTTGTGTCCGTGTGTCTCTGTGTGTGCATGTGTTTATAGAATCACATCACTTAGAACATTCAACAAGTGTTAGAAAATCGGACGCAAAATGATTTTAGTGCAGTGAAAACAACAAAAGTGACCAAGTGTATCCCCTTCTCTGGGTTGATTAATGAGTGTGCATGATCGGTGTGAGCGGTGTGTGGTACATATTGCTTTCTATAATTTCTGCATCTGCGTGGCTGTGTGTGTACTGTGTCTACGGTTGCTAGTTCCAATGCCGAGTTCAGTAGTGTCAAAGATTCTCAGCGCAGTTTTTGACACTGTGGACCGGATTCAGATTCTAGTCTCGCAGAGCCGGCCCTTTCTGTACAGAAAGTCTGGGACACAGCATTGATAACGGTGAAACGCACATGTTATTCAAATGTGATTCACCACAATTGCTCAGGAAATGCTACTGTGAAGCTTAAGGGGGATCTCGCCTTCTACTCCATCAAGTCCGCCCCTTCAATTCATATATTCAAAACCCATTCCTATTCACTAGCATGTATATTGTGTACGTATGAACTTCCCCAGCTTCGATTTTGTTTGCTCTCTGCACCGTGAATTTAGAACAGCACTTTGGTCAACGCTGGTTGATTTTAGACGTCCTAAAGGTGTCCTAAATTACACTTGCTTCCTGACAAGCTAGTTGCTGCCGTGTGTGGTTTACACTACAGTGGGCGTGGGTGAGTGTCAGGCATACAAAATGCAAAGCGCTTGTAGTGTCCATAGTGGCTAGAAAAGCAATCTGTAAACGCATAACCTGTATTTATTATTATTCCTAAATAGTGTAGAGTGTGTATTCCGACTGTTGGTGCAAAACCACATGTCCCTGTGTGTCTCCCTGTTCCAAAATGTTCAGAAGGATGGAATTTTCTTTTTATACCAAGGGGACCATTTCCTTAACTATTTGTTAAACATTTCAACCAAATATTTCTGAGAAAGCAATAGCCCACCACTTAACTTGCTCTTTTGCAGTTTGTGCTGCCTAAAAAAATGCATTGAGAACATTATATAACTAGTAGGTGCATTAACACAATTCTATATTAAACATGAACACAAGTTGACCAACCAAAAAAGACATGCTTTAAAAAAAAGTAGCAAGTAACAAGTAGCCAGTAGTGGCAGTGGATTCATATTGTGGGTGGGCCATTTACATTTTGTGAAGGTGCTTGCGCACTGCCCCAACAAACACCAACACCCAACTTTAGAAAGTTGGCCAACACTGATTTCATATGTTGGCCAACAAGAAACCAGCCAACAACCACCACCAGCGGGTATGAGGCACACTGGCTCCATGTTGTGTGTGTTGGTGTGAGTGTGATTAGCCATTCACATGACAATTTTGGAATGGCTTGAAATGGCTAATCACATGATATATCAAAAACATTGATGTAGGTGGGCCAAAGTGAATAAGGGCTCTAAATCTAATGTCAGTGTCAAAATCCATTCGGGCCAGAATGAATTCTATACTGGGGGATATTTCTTGATAGAGTCTATATGGCATAACACAAATTACAAATACTTTGTTTTCGATCAATAAACATGTCACAGTACCAGTGGTAACAAAGTATTCCCAGTTTGTCATAAAAAAAAAAACTGTTAAAAAAAAATTGACTTGTTCCAAGTCGCACATCACTAGCCATAAATAGGGAGCTAACTTCAGCTTCATAGTAGGCTAGTCAGGTTATTTAAGTTTTTATAAAATGCTAAATATGAATAATAGTACATTCTATATAGAATATAGAATTATGATTTGAAAGGGAACCCCCATCTACGACTTAAATGGTCTTAGATCAATCTCAAAATGTGTTAAAATGGTGCTTTTACACAACAATATTAACAAAATAATCTTCCAGGGGAGACTCCCCCCTGACCGCCCTACATTGGTCAGGGGTAACAATGTGATTTATCTTATTTCAAGACTGCTAGGATGAAATGTGTGTATATAGCGTCAATATTGTGTTTGTCATCCATAAATGCAGTAAAAAAATAGACCTCATGCTAGTGCAGTGAAGCCTTTTACCACACGAGCCAAAATTTGACACAATTGTTTTCAAGAAGTTTTCACTCCGAAAATAAAACAAATTGGCAAGAAGGATATTGGCTGCAGTGCAGCGAAACCATGTCTTACGTCCCTTTACCCTCTACCTCACCTCCATCACACATCCTGAATCACAGTCTAACGCTCGGCTCCGCCCCCCTCACACAGCCTTCCCCATGATGAGCAGACTCATGAAGAAAACCATGATGAAGAAGAGCCACATGAAGAAGCGGTCCATGACCTTGGCCACCTTTCTCCACTCCCCCACGAGTCTCTGCGTGGAGCGCTGGTCCTGGTAGCAGCTGGCAATCAACTCAACATCCCTGCGCAGGCCCTGGAGCTGGCACATCCCCTCCCTCCTCCTCATCTCTCCCACTCCGTCTCCTTCTCTCCCACCTACACCCTCTGTCCCGGGACAGCTTCCTACTCCTGATCCCTCACAGGTGATCCTAGACCCTCCTCCCATGGCCCCGTCCTTTTCCGAGTATTCGGTGTTCCCGTCTTGGCGACCCCAGGCCTGCCCATTGACGTCCCAGTTGGCCCCCCCGTGGACACCCCCCTCCACTTCCTCCAACGGCGTGGGCTCTTCCTCCAGTGGTGACTGCTTCTTGTGCGGCCCTCTGCCCATGCAGTTGTCGCCCACCTCGTAGACGAAGCAGATGCGAGCCAGGTAGTCCAGGATGAAGCGGCGGGCCCACTCTGGGATGGGGCGCGCCTCGGGCCCACAGTGGTGAATGTTCATGATGAAGATGGTCAGGGCCGTCGACGCAGTGATCATTGTCATGGTGGCAATGTAATACTTCCCTGAATGAAGAGATTGGACACAAATCATTTATATTTACCAAAACACTTCACTTATTATATAATATATATAATAGCGAGGCTTTTAGCTTTTGATTTATTTCAATTACTTTGGAGCCCAATCATTACCAGCACCAAATTCTCTGAGTGGCTTTTCAGGGTTCTGGACATTCAGCAGAAGAACTCACATCAACATACGAAAAACAAAAAAACGGACCTATGAGCGGGACGCTCTCGGAGGGCGGCATGCTCTCCGCCACTAGCAGCTGGAAGACGGTGAGCGCCAGCAGCACCGTGACCCCCAGGGACACCTTCTCCCCGGAGTCGGCTGGCAGGTAGAAGCCCAGTGGGGCCAGGAAGGAGATCATCATGCAGGGGATGAGCAGGTTGAAGATGTAGAAGGAGGAGCGGCGCTTCAAGTGCAGTGTGTAGGTGATGTCCGGGTAGGGTTCCGAGCAGCAGCCGTACAGGATGACGTTCTTCTTGGACGGCATGCCGAGCACCTGGAGGCGGAGGAGGGCGCAAAGACATCCATTTCAATATTTTGGTGCAAAAATGGTTAAAATGAAAGATATACATTATACACCTCAAAACTAAAAAGGAAATATAGAAAAATCTAGCCAGGCCGTATGGGAGTTGACATAGAAACTCATGTAGCTTAATAATACAAGCTCCAGGAGCTTTCACACTTGACATGCTAGCAGCCAGAAAGCTGCTTGACCTAATAGAAAAACCTTGCTGTGAATATCTTGATGTATGTAGGAAATATAGACCTATGAACGAATACCTAAAATAAGTGGAAATGTAAAAAAAATGTATATCTATGCAGTTCTCATTTACTTCATAGCGAGCCATTGATTGTCATAGAACCAAAACCAAAGTTGCAAAGGTGTGGTTGTACTGAATACAGCAATATCAACAATGTGATGAACGATGTGTAAATGTAGGAAGTTGCATCACTACATGTATGAGGCGTCCCAAACAAAAGAAAATGAAACATTGACATAATTTATACCTGAAGTATATTTTTGTATTTTTGTTTGTATGTAACAGGTAGAATAAATAGCTCATCTTGTGTGTCTCTTTTATTCTTAACCTAGGATGACAGGCAGAATTGAGGACCAACTGCCCCCTGACCACCAAGTCAGGGAGGAACACTACTGGAGAGATTTAGCTTGACTGGCAGAGGGAAACCAAGCTCCACTAATCTGATGCTCAAGGTCATCCTCACAGCAAATAAATCAACTGAATCAGGTATGTTTAAGTTGATCCCATGTAAAACACTTGGCTACTGTTAGGATTTTAGCGCAAATCAAATAGATAAACAATTATCTGAAAAACATTTCACACAAGAACATTTAGAGGAATAAATAGTAAAACAACGTATCAAAATAGACTAGTTTTCACTGTGTTCACGAAAGGGAAGTGGATTTAGGGCACATGGCTGAACCGAGAAAACAGTGTGCAACCTTCAAAGACATGAAAACATCAGTTGGAGTCAGCATATCTGGAAAGGTTCACATGGACTCAGATGTGCTCTTTTGAAGGTTACTTGCTGTCTCAAAGCAAAGAGAAGTGTCCATGGAGATGTCTCACTGCTGTCCCCCCCTCTTTGTTTTATGATGAAGCTGACCTTGCAAAGAAACTGGAGTCTGTAGTTGAAGAGACACAGCAGCTGCCTAATGTTTCAGAGCCATCAGCATATATCATCGATGGCATGGCTCTTCTACAGAGTATCCATGACTCAGGCTTTCAGACATTCAACGACATTCGAGTGTGTCTCACAACGTTAATGGGAAAGGAAGGCATCAACTGTGTTGTTATAGTATTTGACAAATACGACCATCAACACTCAATCAAAGACCCTGAGAGGCACCATCCAAACCAGCAGACCAACACATATTATCACAGGAAAATTGTTCCAACTGTTCCAAACTACAGGAAATAGCCGAGGACCAGTGGGAACAAGGCTGCTCTATACAGGGCCACAGAGAATCTCTTCAGAGAAGACATCTTGGCAGGTGGCTTTGAAAATGGTGAGGAAGTCAAGATGGTTAGCAAGTCAGGCATTGATTGCTTGATGGTTCTTTATAGTGACTAAGAGGCAGCTGACACAAGATTTTGTGTTACATGCAATACACTTTGCACTCAAATGTGATGATACAGATGCAGGTTTTGCTTGTGTACTATTCACGCAAAGGGATCTTTGGATCCTCAACAGCGTTCATGTACTCTGGACATGGCCCAAAGGTAAGATTCTTCCCAGTCTGTTCCATCCCACTTGGAGAAGCACTTTGTGAGTATTTACCTGCATGCCACGCCCTTACAGGTTGCGATACCACAAGCAGCTTGTACAGAATTGGGACCCATCTGAGTGAATTAAAACGAAATGGCCAATTTTGGACTGTCTGGAAGCCTAGAGGAGGCTTTTCCAGTGGAAAGAAAGTATGCCCTCCTCCTGTATGGCCAAAAGAAAAAGGAGAATGGGCATCCTTGCAACAACCTGGATGAACTGAGGTACACATGCTAGCATCACTAGCAACCGATTCATCAGCTGCAAATCTACCCCCAACAGAAGATGCCTTCCAGCAACATGTGTGGAGAGCCTTGTACCAAACAGCAGTGTGGTGCCACAGCCATCTCTGGAACCCAGTTGGTAGAGGCTCAGAGAAGATGGATCCATTGAACCTGTGATGTTCCAGAAAGAACCGGCACCTAAGGAAGTCTGAGACATAGGTCTGTATTTCCTCCATTTTTTTAAAGCTCTTGGAGCTTGTATTATTTATTTACATGAGTTTATATGTCTCAACTCCATATGGCCTATGGCCCTAAGGCTATATGTTGTTTCTTTTTTAGTTTTGGGGTGTATAACAATATCTATCATTTGAACTGTTTTTGCAGTAAAATATTTTTATACAAGAATCCATTTCATATATGGGAGGCCTTAGAGATGAGGAAAAACATATATGAAATGGATTCTTGTATACAAATATTTTACTGCAAAAACGGTTCAATTGTTCTACCTCCAGTAGGGGTATCTCAACATTTTGGGGGCATTGTCAGTAGACTATTTATAGTCTACTGACAATGCCCCCAAAACAAGTCCAATTGGATGTAATGTGCTCCACAACTTTACGAAGAGGTTCATCCCAGTTACCTCCCACTCCACATTGGGCACAAAGTCGGTCAGGTCGGCGCTGTCCAGGGCATTGACCAGGTCCATCTGGTTGCCGTTGTGCGTCCAGGAGCCAAAGGTGAGGCGGCACTGCTGAACATCGAAGGGGAAGAAGGCCACATCCACCGAGCATGAGCTCTTGGTGATGGCCGGCTGGTCCCACATCACCAGGCCGTTACTCCGCAGCACAACGTTGGTCTCCATGGAGCTAGAGAACTGGTCGTTCGCACTGAAGTGAGTTGGCATGGTTTAGAGAGAGACAGAGACAGAGACAGAGACAGAGAAATAAAAATAAAAGATTAGGAGAGGAAGAGGAACATTTATAGCTATATACTGTTGTTCTACGGTTATAGTTGAACTTTTTATGTACTCAAAAGAATGACTCTTGCCAAAAGGTATACACATCCTCCTAGTAAATGTACTACTGTAGATAAAACACAGAAAAACAAATGCGCCCATTCAGGTCAAATCATTCCCTCCATTCCTTCAATGAAGAAGCAAGAAACAGAGAGACGCATCAGAAGATGTAGCTAAAGCGGGCAGCATACTTCAAAAGAAGTACATGTTGTATTGTACATTCAATGTATTATAGACCTTTTGGTTATAACAAGCATAACAAAAAAATGCAGGTAAGTATGCTAGGGTGACCAGAAACCCCCACCATCGCCAAAAATTCAGAGAAACATTTAAACAGTCGGCATGAGCCAGGTTGTAAACAGTTCAAGAAAACTATTCTGACAGTGGCGACACTTGTGTAAACGCTTCAACAGTTGTGACTAAATATAACAAAGTGGCATGACTTTGTCCTTTTTTACCTCCCTAGTTCATTGTTTATGCACTACGCACATCAGTCGTGCCAGTGGGAATTGTAGAAAGGAGGAGTCAATGTCAAAAGTTTGTCCATCATAATCCACACGGTGGTGAGCAGGGTGAAGAAGCCCAACGTGGATATTCCTTCTGAATAGTTTGGCTTTGATGTCGTTGCAGGCTGAGCGTCTCCGGGCTATGGATGCACTGAAGTCAGGGTAGAGAGAGATCTTGTGCCCACAGAAACGCAAATCCTCCCTTCTCCTCCAGAAGACGCGTTCCTTATTCTGGTAGTAGTGAAAAAGCATGATGAAGGCCCGGGGTCTAATACCTGGGGAGAGTGTTCGCTCTCCCCAGTCTACGTGCGTGGTTCAGTTTCAGCGGTGTAGGGAACTTGACCGGGTCCAAGCCTTCCATTCCATACCGACCACCCTCAAATTGGACCCGCATGAATGATTTTCCAAATCATCTACCTTGTCAACTAGCACATCGTAGCGTATGCGTTCTACAACTCTGTCACTGTATTCGGATAAGCCAGTCTCCATCTCGGCTATTGGCTGGGCATGTAGGTCCATGGTGGATTGTATTGAGCTAAGGGATGGATGCGTTGACTGGAGCCAGAGCTTTATCAAGCAAAGAAGTGATTGTTGCAGTGAGGTTGCACTCCGTGGCTCATCTGGTGTGCGACCTGCGGACTCGGACCAAGTCAGACTCGGACCAAGAGTGCATCCGAAACCCACTGACTTCCTCCACACAGCACTTACTCGTGATATTGTAGTTTTGCTTTTTGAAGCGTTATTCAAATTAAACTCTTTTAACCAATTGAACCGTTTCATAAATTAAATGGGACGTCAACATAAAAGTCTGCATCGCAACAGAAGACTGAGGGCAGATGAATGTTTTACATCCAAGTAAAATTGTCATGACAAAAAGCTGATTTTTTTGCCCTCTGCTGCTGTCAATAAATAGGACACCTAGGAAGTCAGAATCAACTGTCAACCAATCAGAAACAGTCATAAAGTTATGAGAACCAATCAAGTGTCTTTACGGGAAAAGTTCCACCTTCGTGGAAAAGTTGTGGTAAACTTTAAAAGATTGGGTTTTTCCGTGTTTTAATCAGATGCTCCATGGACCACTTCGACTTGGCTTGGCTTTGTGTTGTAATAAATCTTTAAATCATTGCACTACTTTAACTCCGTTGTTGGCTGAGATTCTTAACCTGAAGTAAAGATAGACATTGTATGTAAAGTTTTCTCCGCATTGGTCCTGGAAGAAAATCACCCACATATCTCTGGGAAAAACTGGGAATATTAGTAATATGATAAAGCATCTCATAACACATGGAGAAAACGTCAGGTGGACGGCTGCACCATTGTGGCAGAGGAGTCACATAATGAAAAGATTTTGGGGAAAGGTGGTAGTGGTAACAGTGGACAATGTTGCAAACATGAGTGTAGCTGCCAGGAGGTTGAAGGTAATCAAGATAGGCTGCTTTGCTCATTCTCTTAACCTTGCTGCCCAAAAGGTGTACACTGAGCCAACAGTGTTGAAGTGGGCAGCAAGAATCCGGCAGTGGTTGTCTGGCTGAGGAAGGCAAACTTGGCCAAGCCAGTAAACCCTAGTTAATGTATCTCATTAATTTGATATCTCACAGACCATGACTTCATGACTTCAGCCATGCAGAGTTTGTGAGAGTGATGAAAATCCTCTACACCTCAACACTGTGTCCTCAGAAAGGACTCCAGCTTGTGGCCAAATTCTGCCCATTCTGCAAAAGCTTGATTGGCCATTTTAAGGTTTAGAATGCAGACTCCACGTTTACTGCAGCAATCAAGAAGAGGGTGTGGGATGACCTCTCAAAACATTACACAGTTTGTATTTTGTTTACAGATAGATTACATTTACATTATTAAAGGGTCTAACTCTCTAGTACTGGCATATTATTGTTGTCTTCAGGATGAAAACATCAGGATGTTCCTGGAAGAGGCCACATCACTGGACCTCAAAAGAAAATCCTGGCTACTGCCGTTTGGTCTAGGTTGGAGGAGAAGGCGTGCAGCGACTCCGAGGACTCTGAACAGGTTTGCTTGCTTCATTTTGATTATTGTTACTGTAAGTATTGACTATTGAAACGCCACACAGAAAAGTGATATCAAACTGTATTTATCACAGCACGCATTGGAAGTCGATTTAGACAAAGAGGACCAATTAGACGAGAGGATGGAGGAGGGGGAAGAAGGGGGGCGGAGCCACCTGTTGTAGAGGACGATGTCGGGCTTCCAGACAAGGCGGCTGGGGATGCGGATGGTGTCCAGGCCGTCGTAGTCCTCTTGGTTCCAGGACAGGTAGGCGTCTGTCCACATCTGCCGGTTCCACAGGTAGGTGGTCAGGATCTGGTTCCGCTCGTCCTGAGGAGAGCGAAGACGGAGCCCTGTTTACGTGTGCCATCGGTTTACAGTCTGGATCACTCATCTGGATCCAAATATGATATGAATTGATTACATACACAAGGAGGACACAATGTAGCACAACAGGGGGGGATTAGATTAGGCCATTATATAATTTAACTTTAATTTAACTTTTTTTTTAACAGATCCAAACCTGATTTGAATGTTTCCTCAAAGGCTTGCCAAAAAATAACAATATAGAGAGCGGCTGACAACAACACATGGCATAAATCCATGTGATACACAATCCAAATATCATATCAGAGTCAGTTTTATAATCATTTGTATTTGTTTATTTTTTTCTCTTGGAACCAAGTTTGTTCCGATGTGTCTGGTAATACAATGCTGAAAAGAACAGCTTTATTTAATAATATCGGAGGGGCACTAAATCCTTAGCACAACTCTCCTTTTGGAACAGGTTGGGAACATCAAAGGGAAATCTATTTGGGTTACTTTAAAGTGATGGACAACAGAAATCCGTAATGGATTTCTAATTCTGTTATCAAGGTGTGCATTAAGCATCGGAAAATGATGACCAATTTAATGGGTGGAGTCTATTTTCGGGGGTGACCAATCCACTTGTATCACTTGGCCATTTTTCGGACAGCACGTGATCGCCTGCTGCAGACGTCATTTCCGCATTTCAAAGTAAGAGCACGGAGTCTTTCTGTGAGCTGTTTTTTTTTGTTATAGTCAGCGATAAGTAACATGCATTCATTATTGGAATATGTTAATGTGACAGAGTAAGTATTGGTGTGTTTATATTTGTTTGGGTATATTTGTTCTATGTATATTATCTACATTTATGTTTGAGTATAAAGGCACGAGGACGCTTGTGGACAACTTTCAGGTCCCAAATTAAAAGCGGTGGGCTTCTTCAGTTGGCAGTTAGCTATCTAGCCACTGAGGGCCAGCCAACTCATCCTTTATATGTTGTATTTATTCTGTCTGTTATTGTCGATCTGTTCACACAAATAATATCGAGACAACTCTATCTCCATAAGTTGGCAGTTGGAGAAGAACGGTGTGTGTGTGTGTGTGTGTGTGTGTGAGTGTGAGTGTGAGTGTGTGAGAGTGCGTGTGTGCGTGTGTGTGAAGTAATCAGGAAAAAGAAAAGAAGAAATATGA
>OMNR01044145.1:0-14375 GCA_900303205.1 Mora moro
TCTCTGTGTCTCTGCTGCGTGCTCTATCCCACCTCTTGTCTGTCTCTGTGTCTCCACTGCGATCTCTATCCCACCTCTTGTCTGTCTCTGTGTCTCCACTGCGATCTCTATCCCACCTCTTGTCTGTCTCTGTGTCTCCACTGCGATCTCTATCCCACCTCTTGTCCGTCTCTGAGTCTCTATGGTGATCTCTAGCCCACCATTTGTCTGTCTCTGCATCTCTATGGCGATCTCTATCCAGCCTCTTGTTTGTCTCCGAGTCTCTATCCCACCTCTTGTCCATCTCTGAGTCTCTATGGCGATCTCTATCCCGCCATTTGTCTGTCTCTGCATCTCTATGGCGATCTCTATCCAGCCTCTTGTATGTCTCTGAGTCTCTATCCCGCCTCTTGTATATCTCTGAGTCTCTATGGCGATCTCTATGTCTCCATTGGTCCATCGCCGAGTCTTCAGTGCAATCTCTATCACGCCTCTTGTCCGTCTCTCCATCTCTATGGTGATCTCTATCCCACCATTTGTCTGTCTTCGAGTCTCTATGGCGATCTCTATCCCAACACTTGTCTGTCTCTGCATTTCCATTGTGATCTCTATACCTCCACTTGTCTGTCGCTGCATCTCTATTGCGATCTCTATGGTGCCATTGGTCTGTCTCTGCATCTCTATGGGGATCTCTATCCCGCCTCTTGTCTGTCTCTGAGTCTCCACTGCGATCTCCATCCTGCCCCTTGTCCAGCTCTGCATCTTCACAGCCATCTCTATCCCGCCTCTTGTCTTCATCCCTGCTTCTCTCTCTTGATTGGCTGCAGGGAGAGCTTCGCCTCCTCTTTCTGCACTCCATGGAGTCCTTTCCCTGGGGGCTCTGAGGGGGAGGGGTGGCAGGACGGGGGTGAGCAAGAATGGAGGTAGAGGTACTGTGATGTATTTCGGGAGAGGGCTCACAGGGCTTCTCACTCCCGGATGTTTTATCGAGCCCCTGTCCATTGTCTTTCTTCTTCCCATAGAGCCTCTCCTTAGTTCGGTTTGTGAGTCCACTTATCTCCTCCTCCTCGAAGCACAACCCCAGAGTCTTAAGAATTGTCTGGAGCTGTAATTGTGTTGGGTTCTCCTCTTCCACCGGCGGGCAACTGCCTGAAGGAAACGGGCTGTTGCCTCTGTCGTTCAACTCATCATTAGTAGGAATGTTTCTCTCTTTGTGAGATCCTTCAGGGTTGGGGAGCTCAACGCTGCCTCTAAGGCTGTTGGATCTACTATGGCACTGTTGTGCAGCCTGACTGGGATGGCTGTCATTGTGATGAGGTTCAATCCAATTGTTCTCCAACTTGGAGGGCTCCTTAAGGAGGGGCTTGTTAAGCAGAGGCTCCTCATTCGAGGGAATAGACTGGCTGTCATCGTTGATGATACTGGTGAACAAATTGATGTCCACCCCTTTGTTGAGCACATTGAGGAACCGCTGCAAACCTTTAGCTACTGCAGGCCTTTGTAAGGGAGCAGGTGAAGGAGGGTCTGGGCTGGGAGTCCGTGATCTCTCATGAGGCTAGCAAGGGCAAGGTAAAATAAAACATGACTTACTGTTTGGATTACAGATCAGGAATAAACCTTACAAATTGCAAATAACAAAGCACACCATTACATTTGTACACCTCCTTTACAACCCATGCTTTGTAAGCTGGGCTTAATTCACGTCTGCTCTCTGTTTTGGTGGGAGGGTTTAACCGTTTTGATGCTGGTCAATATAGACATTACATATACACAATATACACAATTTCAATAAAGGAACCTCATTGCCCATGTAAAAGGCACAGTGAGTTAGCTTCTTGATTGCGTACCTGGAGGTGCTGGAAACCTGCAGGTGATCCAGGCCTCTGTTCAGGACCAGGTGAAGGAGGGTCTGGGCTGGGAGTCCGTGGTCTCCCATTAGGAGACTAGCAAGGTAAAACAAAACATGACTTACTGTCTGGCTATTCCATTGCATTTGGCAGTGTAGATGTTTTAAAAGATGAAATGGATGGATTTCAGAACTACTCTTAATAACATGTCACGTCTCGTAAACTGGGCTTAATTCAGGTCGGCTTTGGCTCTGTTTGGGAATGTAAATATACAGGTAAATATACAAAATGTTCCACCAAGGACCCTCATTGGCTACAATCAAAGGCCCATAGAAAAGGTATATTGAGCTAGCTTCCTTATTCTGTACCTGGATGTTTTGTGAACTTGCTGCAGGTACTGCAGGGCTCTGTTCAGGACCAGGTGAAGGAGGGTTTAAGCTGGGAGCTGACGGCGGCATGTTGGGAGTCTAGGAAGTAGAAAAGACTAAACCTTAAAAGGAGCCTAAATTGTTTTTTTTTGTTTTAAACATGGTAATATGATCTTCAACATAGTAATCAATGCCATTTTGTTTTGCCACTGTTACTAAAATAAGGCCGAAATTTAGTGAAAACAGGTGTAAAATCCTATGTTTTTGCCAGTCTCTGCCAACTAGTTAGTGAAAGCTCTACTCTGCTTCGAACTTAAGTCACCTTCTTTTATAAAACATTACTTACTGCTTGCTTATCACATTACATCATCATCATTACATCATACAGCAACTAGCAGCAACATCTGGAGGTCATGGTCACTAGGGTCTTTTCACTATTCTTCTTTATTCAAAGTTAAACAGTGCATAGTCTCACCATTGTTGGGAAAGGGTGGACCTGCATTGTTTGACCGTCCTTTGTCACCCACGCCCCAAAACCTGGGTTTAATTCAGGTCTGCTGTAGCTCTGTTATGGAGGGGGATATTAATGCAGGTCAATGTATGCGATTTCAATAAAGGAAGCACACTGGCTACGACCATAACAGGCACATTGAGCTAGCTTCCTGAGTCTGTACCTGGAAGTGCTGGAAACCTGCTGGTACAGCAGGGCTCCATACAGGAACAGCTGCTGCTGGTGGTGGCATGTTAGGAGGTGGCATGTTGGGAGGTGGTATGTTGGGAGCCTAGCAATCAAAATAAAACAGTTTACTGGTTTGCTTATCCCATTCAATTAGATTTTCTTTTTTACATTGGTAAAAATGTGATTTACTATTTCACTGAATAGAATAGATAGTGAAGAAGGATAACTCTCCAATTAGGGAATTTGGATTTCTAATGGTTGGCCCTATACGTCATTGGCTTATCTTTTTCTGATTGTGTAGTAGGTGGAGGCCAGGGTTTTTCCGTACCCTTTAATAAGAGCAGGGTTATATAAAATGTAAAAGGCTTACCATTGGTGGGAAAGGGTGGACCTGTGCCGTTTGACCCTCCATCGTCAGCCACGTTGGAAAACCTGGGTTTAATCCGGTTCCGTTATTGTTCTGCTTCGGTGGGAAGGTTTTGATGCTGGTCAATACACAACTTCATTGGCTAAGGCCAGAGGCCCACATAACAAGGAACATTGAGCTAGCCTTCTGATCCTGTACCTGGAAGTGTTGGAACCCTGCTGCTGGTCTCTGTTCAGGAACAACTGGAGGAGGGTTCAGGATCGTAGCTGGTGGTGGAACGCTAGGATACTAGCAAGGGCAAGGCAAAATCAAACTTTTGTTTGCTTATCCTATTACATATGAGGCTGGAGATATTTTAAAGACTAGAAAGGCAAGGAAAGGTAAGAAATGACAGGACTAGCTACTATTAAAGGAATAATACAGCCAACCACACGCCACAGTGCCACTTTATTGATTTCTGTATGAAGTGACACTGTTAAGTGACATTGCTACAGCAAGCACAATGGAGTGTAATAGTGCATTAGTGTATTTCTTCAATTAGCTGTATGTAGTATTAACCATAAATATCAGATATTGGCTTCATCCCATTGGAACAACTCTGAAGTTGAAGGAAATCAGTAATTTAGGAAGAAGACCAATACTACGCCATACTATCTGCTTCATCCATTAAGAATGAAGAACAACACCATTATCTTGCGGCTCACAAAAGAGAGGGGAATGGCAAAAGTCATTATGGGTAGTTGGGAAAACAACACACTGGAGAAAACCAGGAATAGGCCTGACAGGATAGCTAGCTAGTGACAAATTGCAAATAGCAATAAATTACAATATTACACATGCCGGAAAATAATCCCTGGAATATATTGCATACCAATGTTAGCTGTTTTATGAAAATATCAAAGTATTATGACAATGTCAAAGATGACATCTTTCCTCAAATTAAACAAACAACAATGGTCTTACCATTGGTGGGTAAGGGTTGAGCTGCGTCCTCTGACCATCCACTGCATGACACAACCCAAAACTTGAGGTGAATACAGTTCTGTTGTGGATCTGTTATGGTGGGAAGGTTGTGATGCGAGTCAAAATACACAATTTCAATAAAGGAACCTCATTGAGTACAACCAGATAAAAGGCCCATATAAAAAGGCACATTGAGCTAGGATCCTGATTTAGTACCTGGAGTTGCTGGAAATCTGCCGGTACTGCAGGGCTCTGTACAGGAACAGCTGGAGGAGGGTTCAGGAGGGCAGTCGGTGGTGGAACACTAGGATTCTAGTAAGGGCAAGACAAAATGAAACATAAACTTATTGCACCATTACATTGCATCCTGCAGCAACTACCAACGGCATGGAGACTAGATTGATGGCATGAACACTAGAATATTTCACTGAGGTTGTAGGATGTTTTTCAAGAGTACATTAAGGACGTCAAAGTAAATGGTACTTTGATTCCAGTTTGGTACCTAATGTAAAAAGAGGATATGAAGGTCAGCAGTACTGGATTCTTCCAAAGCAAATGTACCACATCAGAAAATTATGTTGTACGTTGGCAGGAAAACCCCACACACAACCCTTTCTCGACAAAGAGAACAGTAGGTGATGGTGTGCAGTACAAGCTAATTGACCAAGGAAAACCAACAGATACCAAAAAATGACATCCTGACCTAAACAGTTTAATACACTTTGAGTTGCATTAGTTGGGGACAAAAGCATTCCATGGTCTAAGTAAAGTATTATACTATGCAGCTGTCTTGCTTGTCTGAACACAGGCAGGTTGCCTCCCACAAGGCAAGGATAGTATTAATGATGAATAGATGAAGTTTAAAGAGTTACGCGTTACACATACATATTTCATGCTACATTTCTTCTTTGCATTTTACCTCCTCGTGGTATCATTTTGGTCATATTGAATCCAAATGTAGAACTATTATGAATTCCCAAGACTGCAGGGTTAAGCATGTATATATAAATACTTATAATAAAGTACACTTTTAGTAAGTTGTGAGCAGTATTTAAGTGTACTTTAGAAAAGTGTATATTCAGATCATAGATAGCAGTGGGACTTATTGAAGTGTACTTTAATTCTACTTCGTTAAAATTGCATTTAAGTATACTTACAAAAAGCTATATTATTATAGTAGATTTTTAATGAACTTGTGCAAAGTATATTTGTGTCCCTGTCCTAGATAATACACTATTCGTATTCCTTATTAAAGTGTACTTCAATGTCAATTAATTGAAGTGCATTTAAGTATACTTGCAAAAAGTACACTTTATATAAGCATTTTTTAAGTACTCTAGCATGCTAAAAAAGGATACTATATCTAAAACTATATATAGCTATATTATATAATAATATAGCTATATATAGCCTATTGTATTCTGCTTGAACGCATTGTGCTGAATCAGTGACTGATTCTGTAAATAATGTATATCGAAAATGAGTCAATGTGGCAGATTTTAATCACAATTCCTATTGATATTGATTAATCATCCACCACTATGTGTATTAGTCGCACAAACAAAGCAACACGTGTTAGAGCTAATTTGCATAAATAACCAGCATGTGACAATGAAAACTGCTATGCATCATGGGATATAGTGCGGAAATTAGTGCACATCAGTTGTACACATCCTTTCATTGCATTATGGGTATTAAGGAGTGCACTATAACCAGATTTGTATACTCACATTTTGGACACCACTACAAAATGGTGACACCCTGAATAGTGCTATAGGGCACAAGTGGACCAATTCGAACAGAGCCTTAGTCTTACCATCGGTGGGAAATGGTTAACCTGCATCCTCTGATCATCCACTGCATGCCACACCCCAAAACCTGGGTTTAATTCGGATCTGCTGTGGCTCTGTGTTGGTGGGAAGTTTTGATGCTGGTCAATATACACAATTGTAATAGAAGAACTCCCCAACCAGAGGCGCACGTTAAAGGTACATTGGGCTGGGATTCTGATTCTGCACCTGGAAGTGCTGGACACCTGCCGGGACTGCAGGGCTCTGTACAGGAACAGCTGCCGGTGGTGGCATGTTAGGAGGTGGTATGTTGGGAACCTATCAAGGAAAAGGCAATTACATTTGAGGTTGTAGATTTTTTAAAGATTGGAAAATATTTTTTGAAGAGCAATATTTTCTACCATCAACTGCCATCATAGTGTAGTATTTTCTGTACATTGGTAAGATTTTCTATTTCACTAAACTTTCTGATTCTATAGATTGTGACAAAAGATTACTCTCTAATTAGGCCAATGAGATTTGTATTGGTTTGGCCTATATGTCATCAGCTAATACATTATTTGTTGTTTTTCATGACTCTTTAATAACAGCAGCAGGGTTATACAGTGTATTGGCCTACCATCGGTGGGAAAGCATGGACCTGCATAATTGGACCAGCCACCGCAATCCACGTCTCAACAGCAGATGGTTTTGCTTCAGGTTTCTTGAGAGCTGGTGGTGGAACGCTAGGAGGCTAGGAAGGGCAAGGCAAAATAAAACATTATTTGAAATACAGCACTGCAGCAAGTGCGAATGACATCGCTGGGGTTGTACGTTTCTTTTTGAATTTTGAAGTTGCAGAAGACTGAACGCAAAGAAATCCCTATATATTATTATTATTAACAGCAGGGTTGAACTAATCTGGTTTGGTGGGAAGGTTTTTTATGAGGCGCAATGCCAACTAACCAAGGCATAATAACTTATATTATAACTTATAATAATAAGTGTTAGGAAGGAACCCTGCTCTACCTTCACTTCTAGTGGAATATTCTCTGGAAGTGAGGTGAGAGGCAGGCTATGTATTAGATAAAGCTTAGCTTTAATATGTCTGTGTGGTATTCAAATTGAAAACCTTGCATACCTCTCTGTTTATTCTCGGTCTGTGGTTCATCAGTATCTTCACGCAGAGTTTCAGGGGATGATCTTCATGTTGACCACCAACATCTTTTGTGGCGCTTGTTGGGTCTCTGCAGTGAATCTGCAGAGAACATCAGAGGAGGCTGTATGCAAGATATACAGCTCCCATATGTATAGAAAGAAATTTTGTTCCAGACTAGCCAAGTCATTGCTCACCTTTGGCAAGCCAAGGGACTTCTTTAGCTGCAAAATGCACTTCACCCTGTCTTTCAGAGAAGCTTCTTTATCAGTTATTAAACATGCAATTGCAGCTTTCGTTCGAATAATACGATTCTGAATTTCTTCAAGCTGTTTCTTCTTTCTTTCCAGTTCGTTGTTGTTCTCAGTTACTTCCACTGACAGTCCAGCTGGGTTTGTGGTTGTGTCTGATCTAAGATCAGCAAATTGTTCTCTGCAACTACTTGGACTAGGAGAGGGAATGCTGTGCTGTTCCACCTCCACCCACTCCATGGGTCTTTGTTGTTCTCTTTGATGATAGCTATAGTGGCCATGCTGAGAATGATGGTCATTGTCGTTTACTGTGAATTTTCTTATCCCTTTTTCTGTTCCAGACCACTGTTTTCTGTCAACACCTTGCATGGGTTCCCTTTGAACGCTGTTCCAATCAGGTGGATTCATCACCAGTCTTTCCTAGACATTGTGTATACATCAATCAAAGCAATACTATGAGTAGAATAATTATCATCACATGTGCATCTAAAGCCGTCAGCTGTCAAGACAAGAATTATTAGTGATAACGTTAGCTGTTGAGTTACTGAATCAACATGTTGGATAGCACAACCAAAATGTCGAAAAGGAATATACGGAATAAAACCTGTGATGTGTGTAGTGTTTACAACTAGCGAAGTCAGCTAACGTTCAGACTGTCCTCAACACAACACAACACAACACAAATAGCACGGCAATACTGCCATTGCTGACAGAAGAACAAGAAAAACATGCACATTTGCATACCTTATTACCTTAACGGTTAAAAGGACAGCATTGCACCTCTATTTATTCATAGTGAAGTTAGCAAACGCAACGGATGCACTCCTTTATTCGGTGGTAGGCGCAGTCCAACACAGGAGTTGCTCTACGAGGCCATCGTCTGGTTCGGAGTACCTCCTGAGTTGGACCCACACGTCACTGTCACCATCTTCCCTAAAGCTACCCCTCACCTAAGATGTTCAGCAATCTTTGACCTTGTCTGGTCTTTTTACAATTTTGTAATACACCAAAAAATGTGGTTTGTACACAGGCCTGTATTTAATTTGTATGAATCATTAAGTACACCGGTGCATAAGTTAGGAGGTACTCACAACATTTGCACAACGCATCACAGCCACGACTTGCAGGTCACGAAAAGTAAAATAGAAAAATAAAACACTTCGTAGGCCTATCCCACCTTCATCCTGAGGCATAGCCCTATGATCTTGTAGGTCAGTACCGTCTCTTCTTTACAATCTTTAATTTATGCTGCCAATTCTGTTTTCAATGTGGTTTTCCTTTACTGCGTTTCATTATTCTGTTTAAATGTACATATTTGTCTTCCGTTTTCTTGTAAAGCACGTTGTAAGCCTTGTTTAACAACTACAATTACGAACATATGTAAAAAAAATATATATAGCCATAAATTGTACGCATTTAATATTACCAATGCAATTTTTGGAACATATGAACAATCCAAGTTACATTTGTCAGAAAAGTGTAAGGCAGTATATATTTATATATATAGTACTTTGTGTGTCAACAACTCTTGCAGATTGTGTTTATTAAATGGGTTATAGTGAAATGGACATTTGTGGCATATTACTGAACTAAATTTGATAGCACACTTGAATTATCCATGTATTATTTTTCCAGGCATTATCAACCATGTTGCTCTCAACAATATATATATATATATATTGTGTTACTCAGTGTTGATCAGTCTCAGGGAGGGACTAGACAGGCTAAGTACTAAAACAAGATGTGATCCTACAGCATGAAAATAAACCAAGTCATAAAGAATTGAAATGATTTATTTGCAACAGGCAAAATATTATAAAATGGGTATGGTTTGTTTATAATTTATGTTTGGTTTGGACTAAACAAATCAAAACCTTTAACTGTGATAATGCGTGCAAGAGCCACCACCCACCAAAACAGTGTGTGATCACAAATTCAGATAAACCACCTGAACACATAGCAGATCTTACTGTATTGACATACTGTGGTGATATTGTCCACTATTCAAAAAAGGGAAGAAATTAACAGGGTGACACTTGTACCCATTAGTTGTGCTACAACAACTACAGCAAGTGAACTTCTTAAACGTCCTGTTCTTTTACCAGGCATAGAAAGCATGTCAGATTAAAGTTAAGGTCTGCATGTTCAGTTTTCCCATTATGGTAATAACGAAACAGAATTACAGCAGCGGGGTCCTTTAACCACTTTCATTTTTGCTATGCAGCCATTGTGGTCATTGCGGTCATCTTCGGTCATTCAAAAGTCCTAATAGGAGTGTTTAGTTGCTTCTGGAAGAGCTTTTGAACTCTGGAGCCAAATGTCATTTGTGAAACATGACATTATATTTGAAACAAAAATCTCTTAGGTTTTATGAGCTCGGTCTGTGTTTATAACCTGCAAACAGCGGGGCCTTGATGTTGATTTTTGCTGGTAATTTGGATCTTGGAAATTCAAATACCCAAGGTGAGCATTGCCAGCACCTTGCAAAAATGTGTTACTTTGTCCCTGGGCTGGATGATAGTTGGGAAATGTCGGAACGCCGGGACATGGCATATGCCCGGGGAGATAGCCAGGGGGGTACGGGGGAAAAGGCATAGTTCCAGCAACGATTCCCCAAGGAGGGGGTACGTTGTAGGCAGCCGGTGGATAAAGTTGTGGTGAGAATGGGGTTGATGGGTAACTCGGCGTCACACCCGTTGGAGCTTGCGGTTGAGGTGAGTCGTAGGTGGTGTTGGGAGCAAATGTAGACTGAAGTGCAGCACTGCTGTCCTGGCACGTTCTGTCGCTGTCATAGTTTCTAATAGAGGCTTTGTTACCGACACTTGCAGCCTGGTCATTCACAGAGATATTTGCTGGAGCCCCCAATGAGTCTTTCTTCAGAGAGTTGTGCTGTGTGACGGGAGGACCAAAACTAGATCTGCTCGATGAGGATGATCTGCTATTGCATCCGGGAGAGAAGATTTGCCTCGTCTCTCTTCTGGTCTCCTTTTCGGATTCCCTTCTCTCCCGGTCCTCCTTGTTTCCATACAACCGCTGCTGAATTCGGTTGGACATTTTCCCCAGTTCCTCAAGTCCCAAGTCCATACCAATAGTCTGAAACAAATGCTGCATCTCTTTGCACTTTTGCTCCTCCTCTGGTGTCACTTGTACCTTAACCACCGCTTGGGTTGGAGTCAACCCAGTGCTAGCGGTGATATGACTGACGTCAGACTTTTCATTAGACAAAGTGTTTTTACTGGGTTGTTCACTCTGTGGTTGTTGGGGTTCATTGTTCTTGTTCCAGTAAACTGCATTTTGGTGTTTGTCCTGCTTCCCAGTGCCTCTGTGAGATCCAGGAGGCTCAGCAGTGTCCCGGGGACTCGGAACAGTGGGAGCCTGAGTGACTATCTTGGTGAGCATGTGAACATCCACCCCTTTGTTGAGCACACTGAGGAAACGCTGGAAGCCATTACTTCTGGTTGTCTGCTCAGTACCACTCTTAGCAAGAGCAGGGCTGTGATTGGTGGAGTTATGTTCCACCTTAAAAAAAACAAAAAAATATATATATATGCGATGAGTTGCAATGCTTATCTTTCATTAAAGGGACCCTATTTTACCACCAGGTGTGAATGTGATTAGCCATTACAAGCAAGTTTCAAAATTGTCGCGTGATTAAAATTGTCATTGTGACATAGTGACATCACAAGTGGGAGTGTCCACCCAGATGTATGATGGATAGATAAGTCTACCAGTTGGTACAGTCCACTGGATAGGCTGGTAGACTGATCTAGTATCATACATCTGGGTGGACCCACTTGTGATGTCACTGTCACAATGATAATTTTAGTCACATGGCAATTCTGAAACGGCTTGTAAATGGATAATCACATTCACACCTGGCAGTAAAATAGGGATGCTTTAAAATCAACTGTTCCTCATGTGTGAGGGCATCTCATGTGCAGTACCAATAATACTGCATAGAAATAGCTTCTTTTTTCAGAAAAGCCATTTAAAAAATAAAGTAACAATTTGGTCAGAGAGTGTCAAGGTTAAGATCTCGTAGCAAGAGCATGGCAACATGTAATCTTGCAAAAAAGGCCTACCTGTCTGCTAGTTTCACTCCCCGGAAAGCTGGTGCTGGGTTGCCAGTGATTATAGTTTAGATGGGAAGTGGATTCATTTCGGTCTCGTGTCGCATCATACACCTGGTCAGAATGGAAAAAAGATTTTCAAAATACAAAGCAAAATTGATATGTCTGAGAAACTGAAGTAATAGTCATCATAAATAATCAACCAATTGAGAAATTTCTTCTAAAAGCCCCAAAGTATTGGATACAATCTGAAAACATGGATTCAACATCTCACAAAAAGACAAATATTGTAATACCAATGAAGAAGATTCTGGTAATTGTTTTGTGTCACGTGCCACATTCCTGTCTTGCGTTCGTCTGTCCATGGCATATTCAGATGGACGTCTGTATGCAAAATCTTCAGGAGTTGGTCTACGTTTTGAATCTTCAGGCATTTTACCATAGTCTATATCCTCTTTTGTTTGTGGCCAAGACCTAAAATCACTGTTGAGCCTCCTGTGTTTGAAATGATCCTCAACGTCGCAGGTAAGACTTTTCCTCCTTTCAGAGAATCTGTGCTCTTGTGAAGTACTCGTCTCCGGGGATAAGTACCTAAACCTTGTATATTCCCCATCCCCGCCACCGTCTATTTCAGGCGTAACACATCTCCTCGCAGGGCTTCTTCGGTTTCGATCGCGACTAGATGGGTCTTTACTGTAGGCCCTCTGAGGTGAATCACGGCGCTTTTCCTTAGTCCCGTCGTGCGAGTCCATGGGATGCTGTCCATAATAGGCGCTGTGGGAGTCTCGTGACGTGTTACTGCGACATCCTTGGGGTTCTCTCCATCTGTCATCATGGTCCCCCCATTCCCTTGGGCTTCGGTCCCTAAACTGCCGCCTTGGAGTGTATTCCAGTTTCTTTGAGTTCATCATCAGGGCCCGCGTTGGTTACTGGGTGACTATCAGCGGTATGTCTGCGGAAAAATGCAAACTTTAAAGAACCCTATGTTAAAGTCAACAACGAACAGAAATTGAGCATAAAACATGACATTTCTGATAACTAAATCGACCTAGATTAAGAATGTGTATATTCCTTATTCAAGTATTACATTCCGATATTAAGCCAATTCCCCACCACAACTAAACAAGACGTATATCGGAAAGACATCGTAGTCGGTGGGCTAAATACACACATGCATCCTGACCTACAGCGTGAAACCAAAATTCAGTTAGACCTTACAGCTTGCACACATGGACGTGATGCTAATGTGAAACAAGGCTAGCACCTTCAGTAAGTCAACTGAACCGTTTGACCAAATACACATATCTGTGCTATAAACAGATTGTACACAGTTGCTAAGCACACTAGTACATTGGTTGTAGCGCTGGTTGGTAAATAAGATTGTCAGCTATCTGTAACACAGCTAGCGCTCCAGTAATTCACGGAGCAGCTGCAGGATTGTGTTTGCTATCTAAAATGGTAGCTAGCTTCTACAGTTATATGCCGGTGCCGGTACCGTTTCCGCCGGGTGTATTCTTCATAACTGACCCCGTAGTCAGTTAAATATCGTGTTAAACTAGCAATCCAGATGGAAATAATATCACATTACTTCTCTCATATTTACTTGAAGAACGTTACCTCTCGTCGACTTCTTCTTCACTTCTATGACGTCAGACCGTGACGTGGTTGCAGCCACACCGCCCTCTGCAGGTAGACACAGCGTTTTATATTCTTAACATCAAAAGGAAAAGAAATCGATTGTGAGCCCTGTCTCGAGGTTGCCGTTACCATGCTCATGTAGACGTCATCATTAACTGTCTGATTTTCATTGTCGATCAATGTACCAAATGTTTTTTGATCAAACATTAAATTCATAAAATGTAATAAATGGTAAATTACTTTAACACAGTGGTTCTCAAACTTTTTTTGTCAAGCCCCCCTTGGGAGGACAAAAAAAATTGTGAGCCCCTCTCACCCCAACAAAAGTGTCACAACATGGGGCAAGTTTATATTTATTGAAATACAAACGATATAATGAGCCTTCCTTTCACAGGGTTCACACAAGGTGCAAATCAACTGAACATTGAAAATCTACTGAACCACGTAACACTGTCTTACAAGTCATTATAATTAAATGAATTGGCTATGAATCATTCAAAACAAATTAGCAGCTTAAGTTTTTGTGAGTTGGTTGTGAAAACATTCATTCCAGTGGACACATTCATAAAAGTGAAGTCATAAAAGTAATCATGTAATGTTTTCTGACAAAAGCAAGCAATGTGAAAGAATAATCACCTTTTGTCCAACATTTTGTCATTATATATCTCTTCTGTACTTTTTCATCAGCGCAACTCTTTCCCTCAGAAAGTTTATCTCAGAATGACGACAAGCACGTTGTGTCTATGGCAACAATCAGCCGGGCGCGTGTCATTTTGTTGTGCGTTTGTTATCATTCTGAGAGAAACTTTCTGAGGGAAAGAGTTTATTCTGAGGTAAAGAGGTTATTCAGAGAGCTGTTTTCATTTGTTTTCCATTCTGATCAGGAAAGATGGCTGTACCGGTGCCAGTCAACTACGAAATGGATGATGATATTATAGAGGAGGAAGAGCTTTTAAATATTATTTTGCTGAGAGAGAGAGAGGGAAGTCCAAGGAGAGATCTGCTTGTTCAACAAATGAGAGAGATGGACGAGGAAATGCACTTTCGCTAGTGTAGGCTACTGCATATTTGCTGTGCATCATATCATTTGTCCACTTGTCAAATCTAGTTGCCAACAACCTATTATTGATAGCCAGACACCTCTTTGTCCCCAATTAAATAAATTCCACTTCGTGGTATCACTGTCAGTCGCTTCAAGTAGGCTACGTTCATTGAGTTGAATTGCAAGGACGGGATGTGTTATAAATGAAAGGGACAACCAATCTGCATTGCTATCTCTGTATTGGAA